>BGPT01002254.1:62813-95811 GCA_003297045.1 Symbiodinium sp. clade C Y103 | reverse complement strand
TTTGCGTTCAAGACCAATTTCCCAATTGACCAACAGCACGTAGACACTCCTCCCCCGATGGGGGTACAGAGCACTACGGCTGATAACCTGTGAACAAAACTAACCTTGTTCTGGGTTATGTCGATAAGTGTGGAATGCTACTTGCTGAAGGCCAAGGCAGTGAAGAAGACGCACATGCGGATGACACNTGTGAACAAAACTAACCTTGTTCTGGGTTATGTCGATAAGTGTGGAATGCTACTTGCTGAAGGCCAAGGCAGTGAAGAAGACGCACATGCGGATGACACGTTTTGTTCCTTATTCGATGGCGGTCTTGAGCCATGTATTACGGCATGTCCAGGCGAGTGAATTGAATGCCTACATGACAGCCTACTGTACATGGTCTGTCGCCTAGTCCCTTTTAGCANGCGGTCTTGAGCCATGTATTACGGCATGTCCAGGCGAGTGAATTGAATGCCTACATGACAGCCTACTGTACATGGTCTGTCGCCTAGTCCCTTTTAGCATATATAACGTGTATCTATCTATATTATATATTATATATATATATATGTGTGTATGTATTAGCGAAGAGGTGTGTTATCAATCGAATGGGGATGGTGCTTCCCGCATTTATCAAGGATTCCTCAACCTCTGGGTATTCCCTGAAAAAAAGTACGAACTTGCACAGTGTGCAAAACCCCAGCTTGGACCACGGCACATGTGGAATGAAAGCACAAATCAAAAAACTCTTGTGGCCATACAGCACTTGGCTATTTGGTCCTTTGTCAACATGGGTTTGCCTGAAAATAGGCTACCCCGAATTCCAATGGATTATGATCATTATCCCGACAATAAATTGCTATTTTATTGGGGTGTAGCATATTTTCAGACACATCTTTATGGATATGGCTCAAGATTGGGTACCCCAATAATTGGATGGTTAATTCTAAACATAGACTTAGACCTGTGGTCCCCCAGGTCTTTAATTTTGACCCATAACATCCCATAACCATATACAGCCATATAGTACGGTAATTGCATCTATGGGGGGCTGAAAATCCAACAAGGGAGGCCATACCAGGACTACCCAGCGCTGCAGCGCTACTTCTCCCTGCTGGATGATTTATCTAGAGGCAAACTCATATTGAGGGGGAAGTAAGTATCTCTAGATAAACCATACAAAAGCATATAAATAGATAGATTACTAGGTTGATGTAGTTTGCCTATAGGATCTACAGCTATTTACCTATTAGTCTCTATACAAACTCTTAGATTGATAGAGGCTATGAGAGGCAAAGACGCCTCACTGGGCGCCAAATGGTCGATCAATGGAAGTTGTCACAGTGGATGCATATGATCTATCCCAGTTCCAAAGATGTTCTCAGAGGCACCGCAATCCAATGATGATCAATTATGATCAGCATTTCTTGGCAACAATCCCAAATATAATATCCCTATGATCCGTACATAGCAAGTCCTTTTCTTTCGTCAGGGGTCAACATCGACCCCCAGCCACACTTCATGGCAAGTCGCTGGTCCACCGTCAGGTGCCAGATTCTCCTGATACCGCTGGCTGTTTCTTTGCGTGTTCCTGCCAAAAAAAAAACAGGAAATTAGAATTGGTGGTTTCCTAAAATAGGGGTACCCCCAAATCATCCATTTCTAGATGGGGATTTTCCATTCTAAACCATCCATTTTTGGGATTTCTCCATTTTAGGAAACCCCCAAAACAGTTCATCCAGAAACCTGGAGTTGTCCGTCGAAGGACACGTTCGCACGGACATGTCAGTTTTTTGTCGCAATGTCGGCGCCCAAAGGTGAACAATAAGACGTCAGATACCCTCTGGTGAACTAACAGTTTGCTATTGAAGAATGGTGGTTTATAGTGGACTTTCCCATGAAAAATGGTGATTTTCCATAGTTATGTAACAGTTTACCAGAGGATAGTTACAGCTAGATCCAGGCTATCGGTTTCAGATGTTTTTTCCCCAGAAGAACTGCAGTGTTTGTCTCAAAAAACCAGAGGCAAAATCGTCTAGAGGGGCCCTTTCCACTTCCTGTCTCGACCTGGAGTGATCCAGTTTTGAAGAGATGATTTGAAAAAGCTCGCCTCTGGTAATCTTGCTGGAAAATCCCCTATAAATGGAGGGTTCAATGGGACATTTAACTACAAATGGTGGTTTCACCACGCCACGTTTGATTACCGGAGGCTAGCAGTTGCTGTTTTTCTTTTTAAGCTGGATCCAATGACATAAATCATCCCCAAGTCATCACAATTTTAAGTCGGATAGTCATGGATAGTCGGATAGTAAAACCAATCGCCAAATGGGACTTGTTTGTGGCATTGGGTGGATGCCACATTATTCCATTGGGTTCCAAATATCAGGGCCCTCCAATGGTGACTCCTCAAATGATAGGGCTCTTATTGAGGGCTTATTAACCACACCACATTTTATTGAGGGCTTATTGTACCATTTTGGAGGTGTCTGAAAATGTACTATGCAACCAACCAAACAGGTATTCTAATAATCAAGGATAATGATGATTAACCAATGGATTTAGGGGGTCCCATATTTTCAGACAAAACCATTTATTGCTTGGTCATCTCAAAAAGAACACATGGACGGCTGCGGTCCCGGAAGCAGAAGTTCAGGTGAACTGGGCCAGGATGAAAATTCAACTGGCCTGGCAGCAAGAGTTTCCTGCAAATATTATATATAAAATTATATAAATATTTACATAGATTCATTGGATTAGGTTGGATTGGACTACAAGTATTAGATTAGCTTAGGTTGGATTAAATCAAATTAGGCTAGGTTAGGTTAGATTGGATGAGATGAGATAGATAGATTGCATAGATGACGTAGATTCTTTGATAAATTGGATTAGATTGGATTGCAGAGATAGATTAGATTGGATTAGATTTAGATGTTATTTTGGATTTATTTGGACTAAGTTCACAAACAGGATACATGGATGGATGAATAGATGGATTAGATATTTACTTTATGGGTTGCCCTCCGGTAAACTGTTACATAACTATATGGAAAATCACATTTTTTCATGGGAAAATCCACTATTTCTATGGCCATTTTTAGTTAGACTGCCATCTCCACTTCTCGCCTTTGGAATGTGCTACCGCCAGGTCAATGTCTCCCAACAGCGCCATCAAGGAATACTCACAGGAAGGCGCCGGGAAGTCCTGGCCATTTGGCGGGGTGGTTTCACCATGGCTTTCTGTGATTTTCTGTGTTGAACTTGGATTTTCTCGTAGAAACCAAGGAACATGGAGAAATTCATGTGGAGCTGGAGATCTTTTGGGATGATGGGGATTTCAGCGACAAAGTATAGGTGGAATCCACATCACACTCAAATTGGATGGAGACACACGACAGGGACCTGTCAATCTGCGGTTCAATTTTATGCAAACACACAATATATGGAGAAAGTTTGGTTACAGCATTTGAAGGGTTGTGTACAATTCACAACCCAGTACCTCATTCAATTAATCCTTTTCCAATATCTACAGTACCCGATCTTGGAAGAGTGTTCAACACATGAACACCAAACAGGAGTTGAAGTGTGTCTATGTACGTAGAACATCACGGAGAGACAATGGCTTGAAGTTCAAGTTCGCCTCGGAAATGATTTTGTTAGATTCTAGCTGCTCAATTTATGTGGGCATTCGCGTGAGATGTAGTCTCAGGGTCCAGGAAACATTCGAGCCCATCTGACAAAACAGCAAAGACGGCACTGTCAGATTCACAAAGTTGCTATTGGGGCCTACAATAAAGATCAAGAAAGCATTTTTTTGGATTCTTCAGGTCATGTTCATAGGGATATCCTCCAAAACAGCGTCCTTAAACTTACCACAGCATAGTGTCCTTTTTCTGCAGCGCAAATGCGCAACAGCTCAGTCGCCGGGACTCAATCGAATTTCTGCCGGACCCAGTCGCAGGTGATCCCATGAAGATCAAGCTGAAGACCTTGGGTTCAGATTGTACCCTCTGGTAAACTAACATAACTATGGAAAATCACCATTTTTAATGGGAAAATCACCATTTTTAAAGGGAAAATCCACTATTTCTATGGCCATTTTCCATAGCAAACTGTTAGTTTACCAGATTTTAGATCTCTCTGGGTCTGTTTATTGATCTTGAGGGATCTTGAGGGTATGTTTATTGGTCAACCTTTGTTCACAAACCATGTTCGTTTTTTTGGGGGGGTAAGAAACACCAAATCCCTTGGAAGTCGGTCCTTTGTGTGAAGGCCACTTGGCCACTTGACCATGAAAAATCATGGAAAATCATTGCAAATCCCCAAGTTCCACGAACAAACACGGACAAATCAGCTATGAACAGGGGATTTCAAGGTTCGATTACCATATGGTTTCCCATGAAATCTCTCCTTTTGATCACTAGCCTGACTAGCCTGCAGGCATTTCTGGGCTCCGGATTCCTTGGGCTGAGACGGATACTGAGCTAAGGGGCAGCATCTCTTTCCAATCATTGACGCAACCAATCCCAGATTGGAAGCTCCAAGTGGATTACACTTGGGGAAAAACATCTTATGGATACATCACATCCAAATCATATGTGGTTTCAAACTATGCGATGAATTCTAACATATATATATATATACATTGAATTCTTATGACGTCCAATCCAATTCTTCTCTGTTCCGCATTGCGGAGATCACCCCAGTACCCGTTTCATCCATCTCAAATCAATGCGGATCGCGAAAGTGGACCAGCTTCAATCAAAATGCTGGGGTTATATCATGATGATGAAGCTCAGAACATCAAAATAATGATAGTGTAACACAAGTAAAATAAATATGAATAACAATAATAGCAATAGTGATAACAATAACAATATTAATAATAGTACCAGTAATATAATAGCAGTAATAGCAGTAATAAGACTAATAGTACAGTAATACAGCTATAACATCATGAATCCAGTTCAGAAAAGGATGAAAGATTCTATGATTATGCCTGACTCAAGTTCTTCAGTGAGCCAACTTATGCAGTTGCAAGTTCCATTTACCCACTGACGCTGTGAAAATAGACGGGTTGGCCAATAGGTATATCCCTATTTTAGATAAGCAGCATAACAGTATAACCCACTGCAATAACCAATCAACATGTGGAGGTTTCCTACAATAGGGGTACCTCCAAATCATCCATTTTCAATCCGGATTTTCCATGAACTAAACCATCCATTTTTGGGATTTCCCCATGACTTAGGAAACCCCCGATGTGTTTTTACAATGGTTCACTCAGAAGCGGAGCAGTTCAATACTTGAAGCCCCGGTCAGGATTTGCCCCCCTAGATACCCCAGCGTTTCACGACATGTGAAAGACCTGTGTTGCACATCTCAATCTGGATATACAATAAGCATCAATAAACATAATAACCCAAGGAAAAAAAAAACAAAGCTGATGAGCAGCACCAAAGCTCATATAAGTTCATTTCAATTCATTTAACCATCAACAAACCCAATAAAACATCATGACCAATGCCAGGGAAACCCAAATCCACCCATTCTTGATGCTTCACCAATATTCCTCAACACATGGTCAGATGGTTTGAGGCCATCAATCCACATTCAGCAAGCTTGGGCCACATAGCTCACAGCATTGATTTTGCATCGATGGAGAGGCCACCGATGTGCAAAAAGCTTATCTCAGGTGAAACGTGAATCACGACGCTGACTGCTTGATGGTTGAGCTACCCATTCGACATGTTCCAGAAACTGAGAGTCCAAAGCATGCAGCGAAAATCGGTTTCAGCATTCGCACCAACGAAACCATGGTTCACCATGAAATACACTATATAATTGGTGTCTGATTTGCCATGCCTTTCACGTCGTAAACCCAAGGATCAATTTCTCCATGGTGTATGTGTGTGGCTACACCCAGCATGGGATCACTGGGGGCTTGTTTCACCCCATAGATTTGTCGTCGACAACCCCAAAATCCAGCGGTCTATCATGGTCTATCATCATGTTCGTAACATCATGTGGATGATGGCTCCTGGTCTACAGCTACACCTGAGAAGCGAAAGGCTACAGGGCCCACACTTAGGCCCTGCACTAGGTCTCGAATTCCAGGCTTCATCCAGCCGCACGCTCCTCAGCCCAGGAGAAATGGGACATTTCAGCAAGAATCGGGTGTACCCAGTCAGAGTTGGGACATTGAACCGATTCATCAAAGCATAACATGGACCTGACATATCATTGAAAACACTTCAGATGCATATGTACATATAAATATATAGCTACTGCAGTGACCAACCTGAAATCGAGAGTTTCATGCAAAGAAATAAAGGAACTCTGCCGATGTTGAGGAACTCTCAAAGCCTCATGGCTGGGTTGTCTGAGAACGGGCTTGCAACCGATGAATTTGTTGGACCACGGACATCAAAACAGGGAGATTGGCCAGAACAATAGGGATAGAACAAACAAGAGTTGATACATGTATCACCAACGAGATTGACAACCGACAAACAAATGGATACAACACCCCAAAAAATGGATATGGTTCGGATTGTAAGTTCCTTTTCCACCAAACAAGGTCTACAGAGAATTAAAAATACTGACAATCCATGTGCGAATGAAGAAAAGTACCCAATTTTTCAGTGACACCCTTGTCAAGTCACAAGTCATGGCTGATGAAACCGCTAGACCATTTTGGCGGAATCGCCAATTGAACATCATCAAGTGATTTGGGCGGAATCGCCAATTGAACAGCCCAAGGGTTACCCTCTGGTAAACCAACATAGCTATTGAAAATGGTGATTTATAGTGGAATTTCCCCATAAAAATGGTGATTTTCCATAGCTATGTTAGTTTTAGTTTACCAGAGGGTACTCCGGCTTGACTTTGCCCTCCAGTAATGAAACGCGACAATAGAACATCCTCCATAAGTGATTTTCCTACCAATATATCCTCCATGGGATTTCCGAGCCAGTAATTGCTCGGTCCGTCGATGGAAAAGGCCAACTGGACGGAAAACCGGACGGAACATCCTGCAATGCGGTAAAGCCAATAACAATGAACCATCCCCAAATGGAGGTTTCCTAAAATAGAGGTACCCCCAAATCATCCATTTTTATAGGATTTTCCATTATAAACCATGCATTTTTGGGTACCCCCATTTTAGGAAACCCCCAAATGGATCCAAATGGTAAGTCCATTAAATGTTATGAATTATTGGATGTATCACATTGATTTGTTTCCCTTAGAACCAAAAATAACTAGTCAACCAAGGTCTTTAAAACTATTCAACCAGAAATACCGATATGGAATGGACCCAGCAAAGGTCAGTTAAACTCAGAACTGATTAAACCTTGATGTCAAATCATCAAATATCATCAACCATTTGTCTTGGGTAAGGGTGAAAACCTTGAGGTTCAACTCAGCAATGGTTAAACCATCAACCTCAACAAAACCATGTTCAAACTATTTAACCATAATATGTTAAACCTCACATTTACAGTGGATTGCCAATTGCCATGGGTTGACCCATCTTAAAGCTATCTTAACATATGTTAACCATATCCCATATGCTCAATGCATGGAATATTCATCAACATTTACCCCACAAATCACCCAGTACCACCATGGAGCATCTGGGTATGTTACACCTCGCTGCCCAGAAAACATCTTCCCCTTTGAGCCAAGTGGCTCCGGCCGCCTATTCCTCTGCCACACTGGGCTCCGGCCGCTGCTCCACCTCCTCCACGACCGGCTTATCATCGCCGTTTGGGCCGCCGGCACCCCGGGAGCGGCGACGCGCCAGTTCGGAGCCAACGTAGAGCCTGAACTCCGCAGATTTCATCTCTGTCCAGCGATCAAAAGCAGTCCAGGTGGAGTCCAATCTTCAGATTTTCCAGTACGGAAGTGTGCAGGTGAAATCCCAAGTGTTCCAGTCTTATTGATTATAATATATGATACCCTTGAAAAAGGTGGATGAGATGATGTGAGGTCGGAAGTGACAACGCTATAATTCAGACAGATTATATCCCATAACTTCTGACCAGGACATACATCATATATCCCAGTCTCATCAATTTGATGCTCATTAAACATCCACATGTTCGTGGATAAATTCTCATTTCTTGCTGGATAAATCACCATGTTTGGTGGTTAAATCACTAGTTGTTGCTGCATAAATCACTATGTTTGCTGGGTAAATCATTCATCTTTGCTGGTGTTTTTTCACGATTTTTCTCTAGCGAAATCATGAGTTTCCCTGGTGAAATTACCATTTGTTGATCGTTTTTGCTACTTAAATCACCATTTTTTCCTCCACCCGCCGTCCGAAACGACGCGTCGCCTCACAGTTTCAATCCCTGGACCCACCATGGTCATCCCGCGACGGATTTGCTCCTGGAAGATCCGAAGCTCCGAGGTTCCAATACAATAGCTATATATGATAGTCATAGATTTTGCCCTCTGGTTGTTTCACATAGCCATGGAGAATCCCCGAACTAAATGTTAAATGGAGGTTTCTAGCTGGGAAATACTTAAACAGATAATACAATAACTATATGAAAGTAATGTAGGTAAAACAATGCCATAAACCAGCCATGACTGGGAATGGTATATACCACCTATCTATGGTGATTTAGGGGATGGTTTATGATTGTTTTACCAACATTCTTAGATTATATATGTTATAGTTCATATACAATCAGCTAACTATCATGTGATACCATCTGGTTATTTAACACAGCCATGGAAAATCCCCGAACTAAATAGAGGTTTCTAGCTGGGAAAATCATCCAAAATTAGCCATGTTCAATGGTGAACTGTTAAATAACCAGAGGGTATATATATATATGTGATAGTTTATATACAATCAGCTGACTATCATAAATGTTATTAAGATAATGATAGATGGATATACGTAGCTATTCTATCCTATGCTCAATAGATAGTTATATTCTATACATATTAGCTACAATACATATATCACAATTTATGTAGTTGAATATGTATATATATATATATATATATATATATACAGCTTAATAATGAACTATAGTTAATTGTTTATGTAATATCTAGTTAAACCCATATATCGGTGAATTATCTATTAAGTATCTATATTTTGGTTAACTATCTATACAGTTATATCTATAGTTGAATGCATGAACTATATACGTACTAGATAGTTGAATTGTAGTTTTGGATGGATGTATCGTTATCTAGTTTATCTCCATTAATGTATATTCATGTACATCTGCAAATGTGTGTATCAACGTATAAATATCATATATATATATATACACACACGAATCTGTGTGTTTCTGTTTGAAAATATCTTTACCTAGAAGTCAATGTGATTTCTCCCTTAACCATGGCAATTTGAAAAGACCTATAAATGCAGTTTAAATGGGAAGAAAAACAACTGTAAATGGAGAACAATTCATTGCCATGGCATCAATGAGTTGTATCACCAGGTTCTTCAATCCCGTTGAGGACCTCTACATCATCGGTCAAAACTTGGGCACTGGGAACCCCAAGGGATTCTCAGTGTTTGGATCCAAACATTGGGATATGATGGCAAAGAGCAGGCCGAGAATCCGGATTTCATGCTATGCCTTTAGTGATACCTCCAATTTTTGTTGATGATACCTCCATGTTGATGCGAACACCCCGTTGCCTCCTTTCTCGCACCACCATTTTCATCTATGCGAAAATCATCGAACAGTGGGCTCGGGGATTCTCCAGCAACAAAAATGCTCGACTATGATAGGGTAAATATGGGTAAATGCAAATCATATAGCCAAGGTTGGGGATGAATCATATTGTGATGTTTTGTAGGTATTTTTTCCAATCCCCAGCAGGGAACTTCAGGATTCATGAGAGGCTGGAGATGATTCCCCCAATACATTATCATTGCAGTGACGGAAAACGACGGGTTCGGTCATGATCAAATTCAGATCTTATATCGGTCTCTATTTAAAACCCCATGATATCTTGGAAATATCCAATCACCTGCAACTTAAATATAAATGTGCATATTGCACCCATTAAATCCCATTAAATCCCCATTTAATCCTCATGGTCATCCCATATCACTCCCCGGCCCTACCAAGATTTCTGCGTCAAGTCACCACACCCTGCTTTCCGACGCCGAAGCCTGCGTCCACCGCCTAGGATGCTCTGAAGCCACCATTGGAAACCGGCTTTTTAATTTGCCATCACTAAGATACCTAACACAATAACCATGAAAAAAGGCAATCTAAGCATTAAACATGGGAATTCAATGGGATATGTACCCAACTTGATATGTTAGTTGTGTGTCTCTGAACATGGTGGATTTAGCCATTCAAAATGGAGATATGATACAGGATTTATGGGGTATACAATATACAACCAACTATAGTGGTGATTTCATGGAACGTGATAGATGGGTGTGTCTGAAAATGGTATATAAACATCCCGTCTATGGCCATCATATAATACGGAAAATGATGAATGATGACTAAAATTGATTAACCAATCTAGGGGTACCCACCATTTAGACAAACCCAAATGATGATAGATACTGCCGTTCACCAACATAAAAAAGTAAAATTTGACCAACAAACCATTTGGAATTACCATCTGGTAATCAACCATGTGCTGAAAATCCCCTATTTAGTTCGATGCTCCCATTGAGTTGGAATGCCTATATTCAGTTCCAGCATTTCCCAGGTCGCCAAGAGGTAGTGGGTAATCACGAAACAGGATGAGTTGGTTCAGTCAGTTGGATGGCAACAGGTGCATAAAACCAACAACTAGTCATAAATCCGAAGAAATTTCAAGCTTTGGGGCAGATATATTCACAGTGTCAGATATACTCTCTGGTAATTTCACAGATCGCTATTGAACATGGCCATTGAAATAGTGGATACTCCCATAAAAAATGGTGATTTTCCATAGTTCTGTAACAGTTTACCAGAGGCTATTCACATTGTCTGAATTGCATTTCCGCACATGTTATGGGTTGAAGCATCTTGCGAAAAGCCTGCGAGTAGTATCAACTTATACCCTCTGGTAAACTGTTACATAACTATGGGAAAATCGCCAGCTATTTAATGAGAAAAAATCCACGAACTTTCTATGGCCATTTTCAATAGCAAACTGTTCGTTTACCGGAGGGCATGAGTCATGAGTCTTCACTTGTGTTTCTAAACTCCCCACTTCGTTGCTAGATAAAATAAACAAAAAAGCTCAAAAACGACCCGAGATTTGGTTTCACTTCTCCCTCATAGAAAGCATATCCGTGCTTACGCATGTCTGATTTCTGATTGTCCACAGTTTTCCTGTTTTTCACCCCATGTTTCATGGTTTATACCACATGTTTGATTGTTTATTCATGTTTATTCCCAACATCAAATGATCTACCCTCCGGTCATCAAACGTGGCAATGGAAAATTCAACAGTTTGTGCATGATCTTCCCATTAAGACCTCCATTTCCAGAGATTTTCCCGTTCCATGTTTGATGACACCGGAGGTATACCCCATCGATGTCGGTTGATTTCTCCGTTCACTGCTTGATATCCCACCGTGTTGGCTGCTATGTTTAAAAAAAAAACAAACTCCTTTCTAATGGTTGATACACCCGCCTTTCTCTCCCCCTTCTTGTTGGCTAACATACCACCAACAAGCGTGTTTGTCCGAAAATTGAAGAAAGAAAAAGAAACAACGAAAACATGCATCATCTTCATTTTCCCAATTAAATGGCAATTTTAGGGATCATATATCCCCAGTTCTGCTAACATCATCTAAAATCCACTGCTGAATCCCCATTTCCCTACTAAAACATGGCCATGACTTGGGGCGCAATCCACCTCTTTCAGGTCCACCCCTCGCCATGGCCCCGCGACGCTACTGGCGACGTTGCTGACGCTCTTCCGCAAACGTTTGCTGGACTCCTGGCCGAGAATGGATGAGCAGATACACACCATGGGCACAAAGCATGGGGTATGGTAAGATTGGGAGATAAGCCACCAAAAATATACCAGAATTATAGCACAATAGAAGAATACGATGATTTCAGCAGATCTTGGAATTTAGCATTGGCATGATTCAATCAACAGAAAGTGGGGAAGTTACCAACAGAAACCGGGGAACATCATCGAATCTCTCTTGGAAAGTAACTAGACAGAATACAGTAGGGTATACATCCCAATTTCTCTTGCTGTCCTTAGCATAGCCCCTATCTATTTGCATTCCGAGCTTGATGGTTCTGAGACGTTTCCGTCCAAGTTCTGACGCAGCCAATGGAGCGGATCCATTGTAGAAGCATCCTATGTTTCAAGTGTCTGAATTATGGCTAAGCTTGGCATCACATTCCTTCATAAACTAGCCAAATTCTAGGCTTTGCCGGCAAATATCCAATTATTCGTGGTTCATCTACCATTGTTCGTGGCTCATACATATGTACATATATATATATATATACATATACCGTATATACCACCTCTTTGTATCTTATTTGTTCCATGTTTAATGGCTGGCATCTTCATTTGAGCAGTATTCAAGACCCTTTCATTCCAGGAAAAACTGGTTGGTTAAGAACAGGATTCCCAGTTTGTGGATTGTGGATTTTGCTACTGTAATCCCAAATTACATTGGATAGCACAACCCCGTACCATCATCAACCAAGAGAGGTTTTGAACACTGCTCATAGATGCCATGGTCAAAACATTGCATACTAAACACGGGGAACCGTCCTCCCACAATCATGAATGGAATTCCCCAATCAATAGGTATATGAACCCCAGTGGAAATGGGAGCTAACCATTTCCCTTTGACTGGGAAATACCCTCCGGCAAACATGGCTGGAAAGTCCTCCAGTTCAATGATATTCCCAGCGAACTAAACCTCCATTTATAGCGTATTTTCCATATTAATCATATGGAGGTTTCCTACAATGTGGGTACCCCCAGACCATCTATCTCAAAGGGATTTTCCATTATAAACCATGCATTTTTGGGTACCCCCATTTTAGGAAACCCCCATATGTTATCCACTATTTATAGATGATTTTCCCAGCTACCGTGCTTCATTACCGAGGGGCAACCCCAATGGTTCACTTACCGGAGAGGACCCTGTCCACCCTGCCTGCAGCGTGTCGTCAATGGTCTGCCTGTTCCTCTTCAGCACAGGCAACACAAACCTGACGCAATCTGACGCGGATAGGAATGGTGGGTTTAAGCAATTTTAAGTCTAAGCATCAAAAATGGTGGTACAATGGGGGGATATAATAGGATACAGGTATTTGATGTTATTTGTACATCCGAACAATAAATTATCATAAACTATCCCGATTTTGCGAAAATGGATGGGGAAACTTTGAAACAACACATCACCAGATTGAGAGCGATTGTTGCGTTTCCCACATTACCAGGCTTCTCATGATAAAACAAGAATAGTGTTGGGGTGTGATAGTACATGTTTTGTTTTCTTTCGCAAATACTATACATCATATATGCATGTATACATACTTTCGTGTATGTAGGCAACTCAGAATATGACAAAGCTGATATAAGTGATTTGGGAATGAGCTCTCCTGTGAGAAAACAGTTGTGCTCGGGGTCGTTGTGAGGAAAATCACTCTGCCTATCCACCTTCCTACCTATCTGTCTTTGTATTAATCTATTTATCTATTTATGCCTCTGTCCATCTATCTACAGACATACAATTCCATCTTTATGATATGACTAAGACAAATAAACAAAGATCGGATCAGTACATGCCACTGAAAAAAATATCCACATAAAGGCTAATGGAGATGCTGTCTCTTTGTCAGTAGTCATAATCCCTACTACTGTAGTATTTACCAATGGATGTCCATCCTTCATAATGTAGTGGTAAGGTAGCTCTTATCTTCAAGAATTTCAGTCATTTACATTTCCATGTACCAACAACAAGGCATGGAGAAATATTCGAAGGAAACTCTTCATCACCTAGGGTGAAGCCACATAATTTTTGTCTAGAGCCTTGGCGTGTCATTTCTGGCTGCAATCTGATTTTCCTATGTTGTTGCATGCCCATCGATAAAAAAAGACCGCTCTTGCGTTGATTCTATCCACGACCATCATTTTTCAACGAAGCTCATGAGAACGTGCCTGTTTTCCAACAGTTCTATCCCATTTCTGATGGTAAAAAAACATCTACCCTCTGGTAATGACCAACAGTTTGCTATTGAAAATGGCCATTTAGCTCGTTGATTTTCCCATTAAAAATGGTGATTTCCATAGCTATGTTAGTTTACCAGAGGGTATTCTTGTTGTTTCAATCCATATTTTTGATGGGTGATACCCGGGACTGTAATTCCTTCTGGATGCGTCCCTTTCAAAAACCTGGATATGTCCATCCAGTTGTGATAGAAATCCTGATGTGGTAAACCCAAAACCCTAAACTACCCAGAAGATCACCAGGAAGCTTTATGGCATTGGGTCCCATATTACATAAATTATATACATACACACATTGTATATGTCTCATTCTAGGATTCAATTATTTTCATCTAGGATTTAATCTTCTATCATCTTCTATCTTTTTGAGGATATGATTTTCATAATATGATGACGTATGATGTATACATATCCTGGGGATACATGTTCAGTATTGACTGAAGTTCACAGACCAGGTGCCAGTTGTAGACCCGCTCTGCGCCCTTGCTCTTGGCTGCCGACCTGGGAAATCATGTTGGTCAACCATCAATGGGTTATTTCACGGATATAAATAGATAAATTATATTAAATGATAGTACATAGATATAGGATGATATGAGTGGCGGACAAAATTATATACTACTGTCCCCTATCGGTAGTGAAGGTTTCAATCAAATTTCAACATCCCATGTCCACTCCTTACTACTTTAGTATTCCGATAATTTTGTCGGTTACTCATATAGGACCTGAATGAATACATGGACTGACATGGACCCTCAAAACTGCTCATTTCAAGAGGAGAGTAGTCTTCCAGCCCGTTTTTGGGAGGGTCTGTATCGGTTCAAGGAGGGAGAAGTGACTGAATATAATGATTGGACAAAGTATCTAGAAGACAATGTAATTAAAGGGGAAAATCAGGTACCTAAGCGACAATGGTTAGTTAGGCTCCATTAAGTCCACAGAGTCCTTCATCGTTAGTATCATTGGATTGGTTTAAGGGAAAATTTACAGGAAACCTCTATATTTGATGGTAAAAACCATGGTTTTCTGTAAATTTTCCCATTAACCAATCCATTGTTAGTACTGCACTGTCCAGTTTTGAGGATCAATAATCAATCTGTTGATCAATAATCAATATGTTTGACGGCAACGCCGTTCATGCCACAGACCACCGGTTTTTTTTCTTTGGGACCTTCACCATGCTGATTTGACCGACCATGTCAATGTATAGATGAAGACGTAGTGACGTAGTGATTGCACATGCACTATGATGATGTATGTGTCCTCCTATGATCCTTGTTTCATGTGTCTCGGTAGACCATTTTCCTGCCGAAGATTTTGTCAGTGGTGCATCATGAAGCAGTGAGCCTTTTCTTCGCCCAAGGGTGCAGGCCAAGTAGCAAAAAGAGAAGGGTCCCAAGCTTCAATGGATAGTAGAATGGAATCCAAACGACCACATAGTAAAAGAGGCATTCCTTTCGCTATGGCCGCTGCGCATGAACATGGCCAGTCTGGTATGTCAAAGGCATCTTTCACCAGCAAAACAAGACAGCCAATGGTTGATTGATGCGAGGAAGCTCTCCATGGCAAGGATGACACTATTCCAGAGTAGGAACACAAGCCACCCAACTCTGACCGTAGCCAAATACCAACAAATCAAATTGAAAACATTCTCAGTCATCAAATCTGGACAATCCCCCATGTTCAAACGGGATGTCATCTATGGAAAACTCCCTGAAACTCCCGTCGTTTCAGCAAGCTTCGAAGGAGGTGATTGCCGCAAGCACAATCCAATAAGTGAGCCAGAACTGCATGCCTCAGAACTCGCGATGTGAAACCTGGCCAGCTACTGAACATCAAAATGGTGCATGAATGGTGCAATTGTTCGCTTTCAGTTTTTTTACCCTCTGGTAAACTAACATAGCTACTGAAAATGGCAATTTTTAATGGGAAAATCCACTATAAATGGCCATTTTCAATAGCTATGTTAGTTTACCAGAGGGTACAGGAAACAAAGTTTTTTTCCCGCAAATAAAGAGGGGTCCGCCGTGGGCAACAATCTTTTTCTTGAGTCCAATTCTCGGAATGCTCATATTAAATGTTGTACTCATCCATTCATTCATTGGGGTATCATTGGGTATCTTGGCTTGGAACCATCATCACAGGTCACCAGAGCTTCCGGCACAACTTCTGCGGTGACTGATGCTCTTGAGCTCCAGCAACGTGTGATGCCGAGATGCCGGTGGCTTTCAAATACGTTTGATTCACGTTGTCCTTTGCTGCAGCGGAGCGCCCCTATATAATGGTGTTTGGCCAGTTTAGCCAATCTATCCCACGACATTCCCATAAACTGCCATTAAAAAAACATGCAATTTTCCCAACTTCCCACCGGCTCCTGCGGATCTTTGAGGCTGGAGAATTCTTCGATGGCTTTGAAGGACTCGAAGGCTGGGTAGGCCACACCAAAGACTGTGCACCTGGCTCCAGGAAATAAAAGGGGGAATAAATGTATATGTAATTAAAATTATATATATATATATAATCATACCGTATAAAGATAGATAGATAGATAGATAGATAGATAGATAAATAGATAGATAGATAGATAAGATAAGATAAGATAAGATTAGATTAGATTAGATTAGATTAGATTAGATTAGTTCGATAGATGGATAGATAGATGGATAGATAGATGGATAGATCGATAGATCGATAGATAGATCGATAGATAGATAGATAATGATAGATAGATAGATTAGATAGATTAGATAGATTAGATAGATTAGATAGATTAGATAGATTAGATAGGTTAGATAGGTTAGATAGATTAGATAGATTAGATATATTAGATAGATTAAATAGATTAGAAATTAATTAATATACATCATAATAGATTATTTGTAAGGATTGATTGACAATGGCTGATGGAAATTGTCGTTGGGTCCGGCTTTGACCCTATGCCAGGCAGGGTCAACCCGCAAAAGGGGAGATCCCAATCCAAGTGGAGTATTGGCACCGCACAAGATCTGAAGATAACCTGAAGAAAGGATCTATCAAAGGTAATTAATTGAAACCACACAACTTGAAGAATCATGGGAATTCTAATAGCATCCAGCAGGTCCTAAATCCTCATGAGAGGAGCTTAACCCCGAATCAAACGTTCCTGCATCCAAAGTGGACAAAACATCACCCGTCCACCAATCTTTAGGCAGGTTTAACCTCCTTGTTGGTAGATTTTTTGGGTCAGCGCCAAGCCACACAAGCTGCCCACCAATGCCGTAGAGGAAAAAGATCACAGCCAGAATCAGAAATCCCAATCCAACCACAACCTCAGGTTGAAAACCACACCATTCCACAAGAACCATCAAGAACCTATATGGATTCTTAGCATCATTCCCATTGAAATGGCCTGGCCGTTTGATGGGTATACCCCATTTTCAGACACACCTATATAACATCATGTAACACCCTCATGAGAAGGGACACTGACCTTCACCCGTCATCTATATAAGAATGACATACGCAATCATACGCATTCAACAATACACGCATTTGTTGAATGTACTGCCATGTTTTGTGAGTGATTCAAACAGGGCAATTTCCCTGGGACACCCAGACACGACAATATCATATCCAAAAATTTGGGCGCTGCTTTGTATGGCTTGTAATTTACCACCCCAGCAATCTGAGGTTGGTCATTGGGTTGTCATTGGAAAAGCAAAACAGCTGCAGCTTCCCCAAGGCGAATTCCATCTTCAGATCGTACCCTCCTGCAAACATAGATGTGGAGAACATCTATAAGAACCTACTATTTCCCAATATGTCCAACATCATTTTCCGAACCGGTTTTGAATAACGTTTTCCCCTGGTCGTTTTCCACATCCGCAGACGTTTTCCCCAACGTCCATCCCTTCGCCAAAGAGGCCGGAGCAACTTGCAAGCGCCGGGCCAGTGGCATGATCAATGGCACCTCGCTCCTGAAACGTGTGAGGACGTGGCACGACGAGGACAAGGGCCTTTTCTTGGCCCTATGTTTAAGGCCTATGTAAGGGAATATGCCCAAAACATATATATATATATATATCAAAATATGGCATTATATGTATGTATGTATCCTTATATGGTACTGTAGCTCCATTTTGGGATCCTGAAAATCCATGAGAAGCCCACTAATGTGAGGCAGCTTTTCTTGGTCCCGGGTAAAATGTGGGGCCCCCGTTTACCATCAGCTGGATCAAAGCCCGACTCCATGGAGTGGTTTCAATAGCGACAATCTGCCATTGCTTTTCCCTGCAACAATTAGTGGTACTCTCTGGTAATTTAACGTAGCAAACTGGAAAATCACCATTTGTAATAGATAAATCATCATAAATTATTTTAATCATCAATAAATGTGCCATTTCCCATAGCTATGTTAAATAACCAGAGGGTATCCGGTAATTTTGCCTAACAAACCAATTCTGGGAAAACTAAGAACCACTATAACCTGGACTTTTGATGAACAACTTACTATAACCAATAGTGTTCCATCAACTTCCCCTTCTACAATTCAACCATTTCTCAAAAGCCAGCCCCTGAAAGTCAAATCCATTCATTTTACCCTCCAGCGAAATGTGAAAATCCCCAATTAATTCCGGGATAATCCGTGAGTCATTGAGTTTGTATGAAAATATACCCAATTCCACTGGATTAGGACTATTTATTCTATTTTATTCTCACCAGTTTCCAAAAAAAACGTAAAATTATTCACACACCCCATTTTTCCAGGCCCAAAAAATCAAATCGCCAAGATTTGCCAAGCATCAGCTCAGTGTTCACCGCGTCCCAACGTTTGCCCCGCAACCAGCTGGGCGCCCAACTCTCCGACCGCTCGGCGTCCGCCGCGAAGGACCGCGGCACGTTGGACACGTTCCGCGGCGGCACAGGTGTGGGCGACGGGGAGCTGGGCGGCTTCAGGTCCGTGACGAGGCCTGGTGGGTTGATGGAGAATTGGATGAGATTTGGAAGATAGTCATGGGACCATGGGACATATATGATATATATATATAACTATATATATATATATGATATATATATATATATAACATTATATAACATAAACAACTTGATAGATATTATTTGGGTGTCTGAAACTTGTGGGTTCAACCGTTCAAATATAGGATATTTAGAGGGGTATTGAAGCAATTATAAAGGTGATTTCAGTGATTTCCGAAGATATATATATATATACCAGTAAGATGATGATTGGGCATCTTTGGAAATGTGATATATCCTAGGATCGATTCGATGGGATTCCCGGAGAAACTCGGAAGATTTGGATGGAAGATTTGCCCCACAAAATCTGGAGATATGATGAGATATGAGATATTGCACTGAATATCATGATAATACATGAACATATTCGATATCTAAGGGTGTGTCCAAATAAATGTCCTTTCTGAAAGGAAGTAAAATGAGGATTGAAACTGCAAAACAAAATGAAGCTGCCCTCCAATGTGATAGAATGTGGGAAAAATTCCATAATTCACTAAGCTGAAAAGTTCGGCTACTGTGGGATAGTTTCCCCAATCCAATCCCCATCATTCCAGGTGGCAGTGAGATCGTCATAATCGTCCAGAAAGATTGATTATAACTAGCTTTGGGTAAGTAAATATAAGCCAGTATTGCCATTATTATATACTGCTCAAGTACTTTAACTTGGATATTGTAATCATTTATAATCATTATGAAATGATGTACTTGTCCAGGTAAAATAACTTCATCCAGATCATATGAGTCCCGTTTTTTATCCCCATGTATCGCCCAGCACCGGCCTGTGGGCACTTCTCCTGGAGGAGTCGTAGGTAGAGGCATCTCCTAAGTGTTCGGCAAAAACATGGAGAGTTCGCGCAAGAAATACAGGAAAGTCATGGGAACATACAGGAAATCCCCAAACTAAACGGAGGTTTCTAGCTGGGAAAATCATCGATCAATGGTGGATTTTCGGTTGCCATAGTTGACTACCGGGGTAACCCCATGAAATTAGGGAGGTAGCAATCTCATTGGATTGGTTCATGGGACAATTTACAGGAAACCTCTATATTTCATGGGAAAATCCATGGTTTCCCGTAAATTTTCCCACTAACCAATCCAATGACAATCAAGAATGCTGGGATCGACCATCAAATTTGGGTGGTGTTCGTCTAAAATTGGGAAGATTCACCAAGCAAAAGATGGATTTCATCAACCAAAAATGACAACGTCAGGAAAATGAAGAGATAAACACCAAGACCGCGCATCAAAGCAAGAAAAAAATACAGGGTCATTGGATTGGTTAATGGGAAAATTTACAGGAAACCCCTATATTTGATGGGAAAATCCATGGTTTCCTGTAAATTTTCCCACTAACCAATCCAGTGACAGGGTCAATCGCAAAGACGTGGATGATATAATCCCACAAAAATATATATCTGAATTTGCCAGAAAAGGAAACAAAAAAGGGTGATTTTTTTTTTGTGAGTTGCGCTATGCAAGCAATTGAACCCCAAGAATTGGATGGTTAGTAGTAGAAACTATCAAACTGTGTTGTTCCCAGAGGCTAAAAGTTTGGACAATCTGTGTCAATAAAGCCTATTGAGTTTTTTTTTTTTTTTTCGGGATTGCTTCGATTTGTTTATTTTAAAACCATTATGTACCATTTCTCCAATATAATACCACTATATACCACTAGATACCACTATGAAATGGTGTGTATATATATATATATATGCACTCAATAGAATGGCATGTAAACATATATAAACCATTTGCTTTATAGTTGGGGTGTACAACATCAAACTCCTGCGGACTTGTCACTGAGCGGTTTCCATCTTGAGCAAGGCTGTCCTGTGCTGACCCACAGGCTGATGTAGGAGGAAACGAGGTACGTGCAGCCCAACAGAAATACCAATTTAAATTTATAGTGGGGGACAAACAAACAAAAATCATCAAAAATCAGGGGAGTTGCCATGAATTTGTCAAGACGCAAACTGCAAAAGTTATGTCATCATGATCAGAGTGTGAGTCTTCCGAGCTGAAGTCCGCGAAAAAGAGAGTCAGAACCAAACTTCCAACCCATTGGCAAAAAAATGCATACTGAAAAAAACAACTTTTGAACTTGAGTTTGGATTTTGAAAAGGATCACTTGTGAACATTCTAATGGAGGAATCATAACATTTGGGTTTGTCTAAAAGCAAGGCTTCCCCAATTCCATTGGATTGAAACATAGCAAAACCTCATTTTCCATCATTTTCCAGTATTGAAACATGTAAAAACCTCATTTTCCAATATATTCCTTTTATTTTTTTGTGATTTGATGGCCATAACTGGGCTCCGGATATCCGAAATTCAGAGCACACCACAGTTCCGCCGGCCTCCCCCAAGCATGGCTTCTGCTTGGGCCTGGGAGGATACACTCCACTTGTGGACCTGAAAATCATCTATAAATGGTGAACATATGAATGGCGGACAAGGTTACTTACTACTCGCAATGGACATGGCCAACGTGGGTGGTCCCCTATCGGTTGTGAAGGTTTTCCCACAAATTTGAACATCCCAAGTCCACTCCCTACTATTTCTCTTCCGCTAAGTTTGTCGGTTACGCATACAATGTGGGTAAAACAATGCCACAAACCTCCCATTTTGGAATGGTGCACATACCACCTATTTATGGTGAGTCATTGGGGATGATTTATCATTGTTTTATGCACATACATAATATGAAAATATGGCAAAAACATCATCTATAAATGGAAAATATCTAACAACTAATATAAGAAATTCGCATCTATAAATGTGGGTACATACTATGGATATAGTCTGCTATATACCAACCAACAATCAAATATGATACAATCTGATAATGATATAAGGGTGTGCATGAAAATAGATGGACATAGGCATACCGGCGGCATACCCCAAGTTATGGCAATTTCATATTGAAAATAATAATTCACCAATTTGCGGCGTTCTGAATTTCCAACAAACCCAATGGATTCTTGGTTCTTCATTAAAAAAACCATGGAAATTCACCATCAATAGGCAGAATTCCCAAATGATGCTTGGTGACAAAAAGATGCCCGCGATTGGGGGATGCAAAAGTGCCGTCGGATCACGATCCAGCCGCCATATCTGCGACTTGTGCTTCACTTTCCATGTCGCTCATGGCACGGCTACGTTGCGAAAAGGCAACGAGGCGGCGAAAAATAGGTAGTCTGACTGGCCTGAAAAAAAAAAAGGATGTCATTTTGCGGTATATCACAAGCCTTCCGCAGGGTCAGTTCAAGTCAATGACATCAGGGGTTACTTTACCCATGCTTTGGGTGGTGAATAGCCTGCAAAAAGGGTTCTGCAAGTGCCTCCAATTTCTGACAAGCTGCATGTGAGAATGTAGGATGCCCCAATGGCGAATAGCTTGTGACTTCACAATGTTGGCAACACCATGGTTTCAGATTTGTTCCTGTCATGTCGAATCATGTCTGTCTACAGGAAATCGAGCCAACAGGAAAAGCAACCAGGGAACCATCGTCAATGACTGCGAGTTGAGACAACAGGCTAAGTTGAGACGACAAGCTAAAGGTAGACACCGGATGGCAACAGTGTCGAAGTTGGGTCTCCGAAATCAGCAGCGCTGTTCAGATTGGGGCATGCCTCGAAAGTGACTCGCAAGCCACACTGTGATTCAGAGTCCATAAAAATGGATATAAAGACTTGCATTGTACTTGCCCCAAGACTCCTGGAGGGTTTGAAAGATTACTTGCTTGGAAGTACCTTGAACTAGGACTGGTCAATTCCTGGTTGATTCATAGAGAATCCCCAAAGTTATGACTGCCTACCAAAAAGAAATGACTGAAATGCCTACAGCCGATATTGGGGATTTTGACCCATTGAATAAGGGTGTGATCTTGCTGATAATTATCCTGATCATTTGGGTTCCAGGAGCGTAATCAACACTATATACTCATGCAGGGGGTAGTCATGCTTATATAGTGGTTCCTTCGTTGATATACCCACCATATCACGCAACGACGAACGGCCAAAGCCGCCCCGCTCAGCAGTGATGTAAACACCAGGTGTCACCCTTTTGATCTGCCAAACCTGTGTACAGCATGCAATTAAAACAGAAACAGGATGAATTCATGACTTCACTTCACTTCCCCCAGATTGGTTGAAAGAGTTGTTCCTCAAACAATTATTCTTTGCTCAGAAACAAACAGTGTGTTCCATATTGAAATCCAAGTTCTGGGACATGATACCCCAGGAATGTGATTGGAAGATTATTCTATGAACTTGGCAGTTTTCTGGGTTCCATGATTGATTTCAAGAGCATTTCAATCTATACTGAAGTTACTAACCTTAGATTTCCTGAAAAAGAGTTCATTTCCGACGGCATATGTGTATATTCCTAAAGCTCTTTGCTGAAAATACTAAGAGAGACACTTGCTTCATATCCAATGTTTCGTGGAAACTTTACACACCTCGCCGATTCATCGGTGATTTCGGGTGATATGTCACCTTTCTCCAGTTCTTCAATCCAAACCAACACAAAATGCCTGGAAAGATATGGAGAGCATTTGTAGAGTGACTCTTCTCATGGGTTTTTTGTTGGGGCCAAAGTCATGTGAAAAACGTCCGGGGAACGGATCGATCCGGAGACGCTCAGATGATCACGGAAAGCCCAGCTGCTGCAGCTGCGATCTCGCCCTGACAGGACAGGACATGGGGTTACCCTCCGGTGATCAAAGGTGGCAAGCTGGGAAATCCCCGAACTAGATGGAGGTTTTAATGGGAAAATCAGCTGTAAATGGTGGGTTTTCCATTGCGTTTGATTACCAGAGGGTAATGTTGGTAAAACATGGTAAAACAATGCCATCTGCACCATCCCCAATGACTCACCATTTTCATAGGTGGTATGTTTCCCATTCCCAGTCATGGGTGGTTTATGTCATTGTTGTACCCACATGATAGATAACCCTAATTCTGGATTCCAAGCTGTTTGCAGATGGTGTTCAGCTATTGATATCTAAATCTTAGATGATATACGTATATAATTATATTACAATCAGTAAGCGATCATTCTCCAAATCTAGGTCTGTTTGTTTTATTTAAACGTTTAAAGAACCCGGTGATCGCCGTTGGCTCGCGACGCCAACTTTCAGAACCCGCCACCTCATCGGAGAGCCAGTGGAACAGGATACGCCTGCATCGTACATGGGGAGAACAACCTGGTGGAGACGTTCAAATTCAAGAAATGTCATAGATATTCATAGATATTCAAAATTACTAGGTATTCATATCTATGAATGAATATTCATTACCAGGTATATGAATTACTAGGTCACTAGGTATATGAATTACTAGGTATGTTCATTACCATCCTACATGAAATGTCAAAGATATTCATATTCATAGATATCTAATCATCCATAGAAAACATCATATTACTATCATATAGCTATTGTATTGTCATACCCTATGGATCCAGCCGTACCTTCTTAGAAAGTGTTTGGGGTATGATTTGGGCGGTTTGCCGTACCTTCTCAGGAGCCGTTTGGATCCATAGGGATAGATATTCATGATATCTAATCATCCATAGATAACATCTGCCTGTCTAATATTGTACTATACAACATATATATATATATATCAAATATGTATAATGATGTATAATGTCATATATAACATGTACAACATTGTATAACCATCATATGATATCATGTTATATCAGTAATCTCATGTGTATGTACACAGAATCCCAATGACACCATCCCGAACCTCTGCAACAAAGGCCCCAGAAACTTGCTGTCCAACACGTCGACGCGCCTCAAATTGGATGGATCAAATGGATGGGCCAAGGGCAATGGATGGGCTTTCTATGTGTCAGGGCTTTCCTAAAATTGGGGTAATTACCCAACATGGATGGTTTACAGTGAAAAAACATGGAACAACCTTATGAAAATGGATGATTTGGGGATACCCATTTTAGGAAACCCATAAATTGGCTTCCCGCCCTTTTTGCACATTTCAAATGCTTCATGTCTTTAGCAGTCAAAGAAAATCGATTTGCGAGTGTGCAACCCTTGTGGACCACCAAATCCAATGTGTTTTTCTCCTAAATCAACCGTCTTGAGTTCATTTCAAAGGTGTCCAATGTTGGAATTGCAGCCACCACATCCGTTCACACCTTTCGGGCCACCAAAAAGCTGCCCGAGACACTTGTGGATCCCCAGTGCTTTGGCTTTCCACAGCTCCACGCTGTAGTTAAAGAGAAGCCTCATCCATGACTGGTGCTGAATGTAGGGAATGGGAGTTGCTGGGATGATGATTTTCATGGTAAAAAAAGGTCAGCAACCCCCATTCCCTACGTTTAGCACCAGTAAGATGAATCCATGATCTGGAGAACACATTGACATGAATTCATTCACATAAAAAGACGCACCACTGACCTGGTGAAATTCCTCCGTTGTTCATGAAATCGTTAAATCCAAATGGATAGAAAGGCTGATCTGAGGGGAAACTGACCAGATGCTAGGTACTCTGAAGTGGACAGATTGGAGAGTTGGGAACCAACCCATGTTCACCCCCTAGAACAGTGTACATTAATTGCATTAATGATTTAATGTACCTTAATGTATATTAACGTGTATATATCTGTATTTTATCAACGTATATTGAATTTACATCAATGAATATAATCCATATAAATATATATGTATTAAAAAAACTGTGTATTGAATGTATACATGTCGGAACTGAAATTAAAACTGTTTGGAGAAATCGAAATAGTGAAATTTAGAAGAGTTTACCCTCTGGTAAACTAACATAACTACGGAAAATCACCATTTTCAGTGGGAAAATCAACTATTTCTATGGCCATTTTCAATAGCTATGTTGGTTTACTGGAGGGTCGAACCGGAGCACTGATGTCCAAGAGACTCATGGGCCACAGGCACTACACAGCCAGTGGATTTTTGACGATCCTCCAGCCGTGGGGTGACAAGCTGTGGATGGCGATGTTGATCAAAAGGGTGAAAAATAGGTAGATTCAAAATGATTCAAACAAGAAAAAACTGCGGATTGCGGGGTATTCTACTAATAATGCTGAGGATTTTTTAATAGCATGAGAAATTGGGGTTTCACTCAGAACAGCGGGAATTCACAGACATTTGACAGTTCACTTACCATGAACATCGTATGAACGTGGTAAGAACCTGCCAAAAATGCGACCATGAATTAAAATGCAGCACTCAAAATGAGGCTTTCATCAACAGGTAACATTGTTTAACAATCAAAAAAATGGAGGCATATCCTCCAAGTTGTTAATTACAGGGGTGAAGCATAGCCACAAGTGGTAGAAGTTGGTCATTTTACCTCTGAGGCCACGGAGTAGCCTAGTTAGTACAGCAAGAAGGTGATAACAATATGAACTACCCCGCTTTAGAAAATGCACATTTGGATTGATTAATGGGTTGTCCTCCGATAAACAGACATAGATGTGGGGCATCCACCCTTTGTACTGTAGATCATTTTCCCAGGGTTTCCCCAATGGTTTCCACATCTTTTCGTATGTTTACCCGAGGGTATCTCACCAGTTAGACATATCGCTCAAGTTACATATCTTCAGTGTGATTAGTGGCTTAATGTGGCTTATATCACTGGTTACCCTCTGGTAGACTAACATAACTATGCAAAATTACCATGTTTATTGGGAAAATCAACGAACTAAATGGCAATTTTCAATAACTATGTTAAATTACCAGAGGGTAGATGAATGGCTCATTCCATGGCTTTTCCATGTTCACCAAATCCACAACATCCCGGGACAACCGGGACATCGCAGGTCTCCTGGATTTGCAGGTCGCACAGCACGTGACCTTGATCCGAGATCACCTGGAAATTTTTGTGCCCCAATGGATCGGTTGAAGGGAACGAATCTTAGCCGGACCACCATCGTTTTCTGAGCACAAAACTAATCGGGTTGTCCAGAACATGTTCTGTTCATCTGAGACCAACTCTTTTTGATGATCTTCTGAAAATTGGTGACTCTCTCTTGTCATCACCTAGTTTTCCACCCTGAGGCCGATATCCATGTATCACTTCAGTAGGGTCATCCCCCATCATCGCTACAATGTGGGCCCCTGTTCGATAGCTACTTGTTGGTTTATAACTTCCGAATAACTAGGGTGGGGGATATACCGAACTAGTTAGGTGGGGTCATAAAGCAACAAACATAACGCGTGGGGGCCCACGATGTATCATGTACTCTAAATCAATTAATCACTTCAGAAGGTACTGTGCAATGGCACGTTTTGTCCACATCGAGTCGCGCCTTCAGCCCTTTCCACCACGTGACATTCTCGGATGCAGAGAGTTCAAACCTGCAGCGCATGAGTCAATCATCTACACATATTGTCTTCCCTAAGAAGACAGAAACTGAAATCCCAGTAAAATGGTGAGAAATCACGGTTCTATCTCTATGGGGGTTGCATACCACAATCTATCATATATGTTTTTTCTATTCCAAGTTGGCTTACCAACGGGGATTAATCTCATTGGCCCAAGTAATCAACCTGCCTGAGCAAGGCGTCTTTATCAGGTGACCCTTGTTTAATCTTTCTTTTGCAACACGCCATATCAAAGTCGGAATATCATCGTTGATGTTCAAAACTAGCCTGGAACGAAAAGAATATTGGTCCTGGTTAAAATGGGTTGTCTACATTTTCCAACTGAAGCTTGGGTGGCTTTCCACACGAATCACTTCTGTTCGGAAATGGTACCCTTTGGTAAACTAACATAGCTATGGGAAACCACCATTTATAATGGGAAAATCCACTATAAATGGCCATTTTCAATAGCAAACTGTTAAATTACCAGAGGGTAGGATTCCAGGTCTTCCCTTCCGCCATCTGCAGGGATTTCCATGGCCCTGCGACTCCATGGTCTCGCTGGAGGTCATGTTCCACTGAACCAATCCACCTGGCGTCCAATTCCCAATACTCCCCAAAATAAAGATAGAAAAATGAGATATCAATAGATATCATGCTATATAATTATATATATATATGAATATTTATTGCTTATCACTATTGCAGTAGAGTTCTCATTCTAAACTTCTATCTCTACAGGGAGTTGGTATACATCTAAGTAAGAAATATGGCTGCTTGATCTGTGGCTCCGTGCAGTTTTTACGTTGAGGAGTATGGAGATCATCGAATCGAAGTAAAGTTTGAAAACGCCAGAAAATCCCATATGTTCCATGGTGACGGAATATTCACCAACATGTTCCCTTCAACATACCCTCTGGTAAACTAACATAACTATGGGAAATCACCAATTTTAATGGGAAAATTAAATATAAATGGCAATTTTCAATAGCTATGTTAAATTACCAGAGGGTATCATCTTTTGAAGGAACATGTTGGTAGATATTACAGCACCATGGAGCTCATCCATGCTCCGAATCGCTCACCGCTCCATTCACCACTGGATAGCCATTGTTATCTCCCCATTGAATCTTCATTACATCCGGATGGAAATCCCTGCCTATTAAATCCTCATTGTCATCCCATATCACACACTATCCCACATCTACAGTACTGTATACATTCTCGTTGTTTTGACTGTTTTCATCAACATGCGCCAGTGGCATGTGAGCCATTTCCTAACACCAACAATCAGATGTTTCAGTTGGATGCAGGGATCATCGCTAAGGGAATACTTACGCCGTAGCTTATACGTTGCTTCCGTGCCCACAATCTTAGCTTACGCGCAGGAATAGCTTACGCTGATGCTTACGCGGGCTTATGCAACTAGGGTTTTGCTTACGCAAGGTCCTTATTACCTTTTGCTTACTAAACATGAACAACTGGGTTTTGAACGTGGCTCACATGGGTAGCAACTGGTTTATATCCAATCGTGAGTTAATTATCTTGCTGTATGACTTTGCAGGATTGAAATCACACAATTCCTCACCATGAATCCCAACACTTCAACCAGGCCTCATCTCAAAAGGTTTTGACGTGGATCGATCCCCATTCATTGCCAATCTTGGAAGCCCTGCGCCAACTCCACATGGAGGATCATCCCGCTTATTCTAACCCATTTTGAAGTGGGATAACCCCACTTAGGGGATTTACTAACCACTTACGATCCCTGGGATGTAAAAACCCCCAGTTCCCATTCATCACGTAACTCAGCCCGCTGCCACAAAGCGCACCTCCCTTGGAAGAAAAGCTGCCCTGGAAGGGACCCAAGGTCTCCCGTACTAGGGCGACGTCCACTTCAAGGCCTGCGCAATGCAGTGGCAACCGAAGGATGCCCAGGCCGATGAGTGGCAACTTGGGATTGATATACCGTATTAAGGATGACATGCGACTAGAACCATCAAGGATAGTGTATATACTACATACATGTATGGGATATCAATTTGACATGTGAGTGGTACAAAAAAAGGTCCCGCCATGTCCCATCAATCCCATTCACTAGCATGATATGAACCATCATGTACCTGCAAGATTCTTCAATTATGGGGACTCGGGAGACCGCTCTATCAATCAACCTATAGTGAAACATATAGTGGCGCTGGGTCCAATATGGTCAAGTCCTTCACGATGCAAGAAAAAAGGAACAGTTTCATCCAGGATTTTTTTCTGTGTCACTTTGTGACTTGGGAGGTCTCAGAGTGGGGCTAGAATTCGGCTAGAATGTCGACCTTGGATTTATCATTCCTGCTGATCAATTGGGGTCCCACAGTGAGAATCTGACAGAATCGGAGGTTTCCTAAAATAGGGGTACCCCCAAAATCATCCATTTTCATAGGATTTTCCATTATAAACCATCCATTTTTGGGATTTCCCCATGACTTAGGAAACCCCCAATCCGCTTGGAAAATGACCCGCCAAGATGTGGTCAACCGCCGGCCCTGACCTGGAGCTGCCAGCACCTGCGACGCAAAAATCGCTGACAGGTCACCCTCTGAAAACGTGGCGTTTTTGGTTTCCCCATATCCCATAAATATCCCATAAATGTCAATACAGTTCAATACAGTTCAATGATTTCCAGTGATTTTTTCCAGAAATGACTTTCCAGCCAGCTTGTTTGATTGCCGGAAGGTATCCTCTCCGTTTCTCGAATGACAGGCCTGCACTTCATTGTGACGCCGGAGGGCAGTGCCATCGAGCACATGGAACTGGATGCCCCGGGGATAATTCATCTTCCTTGGAGCGCCAACAGAAATAGGGATATACGAGAGATAAACACCATCCCTCTTTCATGCTCACTATTCGGGTTGATGAGACACATCATCCCGTTTACAGTACAGTCCTCATTATCCTCGTTGATGCTACCACTCAGCCAGTTCCCTTTTGAAAAAGTCCCCCATTTTACAACGAGATCCGCGGCATCCGCGCTGGACATCTGGCTGGGCCAAGTTCGATGGCTCTAGATATCATCCAGATACCCTCTGGTAAACATACAGAAAGCTATTGAAAATGGCCATAGAAGTCGTGGATGAATTCCCATTAAATAGCTGGTGATTTCCCATAGTTATGTGGCTGTTTACCAGAGGGTACTCCCAGTTCTAGGCCTCGTCTGTGACACATTTTGATACTCCCAATTCCCCGAAAATCATTCTCTCAACTAGATGTAGTGCGGTTGAAATCCCAATCAGATTGTCAAACCGCTATAGAATGGGTCACCATTCCCACTTCAATGTTGTTTGAAACTGAAGCCAATCACATGGGTTTGTCAGAGATGGGTATACCCACCATCTATGGTCCTCTTTGGTAAACCCAATGCCATAAACCATTCCATTATCCCACCATTTGGGGGTCATAATAATCTCCAATCTGTGTATACTCATACCCACTATGAACCAAGATTGGGGGTGGCGATTATTATCATTACGACATCACCCTGTTTCCAGCTACGAAACTCGTTTGTTTTTTGACCAAAAATCACATCCAGCCAGGCTTCTCTCGGCCTTTTTTCCTCCAAGTGTCTCGTTCAGAAAGATACTGGTGGCCAATCCTTTGGTGATTTCATCGGTGACCTCAGTCACATGGATCCCGGGGATGCAATGTTTGTATATCCTTGACTATACCCTCTGGTTATGACTAACAGTTCGCCATGGACAACCACCATCTTTAATAGGTATAATCAATGTAAATCACTAGAAATCATCTATAATTGGGCAATGTTCCATGGCTATGTTAAATAACCAGAGGGTACATGATTATACATGTATATTACAAACATGTGTAGGAAACCATGAATCTTACATGGTTCTACCTTGGGTTCTTAGCACCTGCGTCCAGTGTGGCTGCACCTGCGAAATGAGACCCTGGTTCTCTGCTAAGCTCGCCATCATGTACCTACTAAAACTCTGTTTGGAAATGAGGATTACCCTCTGGTAAACAGCCACATAACTATGGAATATCACCAGCTATTTAATGGGAAAATCCACGATTTCTATAGCCATGGCTTCAATAGCTTTCTGTATGTTTACCAGAGGATTCCCAGCCAGAAGGTCAACAGCTTTCACCTTTCACTGAGTTCTGCACATATTGAAGGCGGAAGGCCCCGGTCTCCGCGTCGTATCGCATGGTGGATGGAGAGCCAGCGATGAATCGAGCCTGTTGCTGGAGTACCCGTTGAATCCACTGGTTTTTCATCATTGTCCCTACCTGGTGGCTCATCCCACTTCGTAAGTGGGTTACAACCCAGTTGTCAGTTCATGAAGTGTACTTATCCCATGTATATTACTGGGTTGAACTCAACTAACCCACTTACAAAATTCGTGGGAGAATCCACCAAGTATTATTTCATGGCCATAAATAGAATGTAACGTGGGTAAAACAATAATAAACCATCCCCAATTTCACCATAGGTGGTATAAACCATTCCCAAATGGGTGGTTTATTATTGTTTTACCCACATTATATACCCAATTTTCAGACACACCCAGCTGACATCCTCGGAAAATTGTCCACCACATGTTTTCTCCCCCAAAGGTGACCTCCCAATGATAGATTGTTAATAACCACTATATCATTCTTATTGCCATTACTTATATGGGTCATTATTGTTATTTGTTGTTGCTATTATTCTTATTGCTATTGTTATTGTTATTGTTATTATTAGTATCATTATTAGTAGTATCATTATTAGTAGTATAATTATTAGTAGTATGATTGTTTTATCACATTTGCTATTATTATCATTGCTATTATCATCATTGTGTGTTGGTGGGCGATAAAACCTTCATCAATCCAAACATTGCAGGTCACCGACTCAAGGGGCGAACGGTCGCTCCACATCCCCATCTGCTGTGAACTTCAATCTCCAATGGTCCACACGTTTCGGCATCCACAAACGCTACACGTCTCAATATGGGATGTACCATCTGGTTATGACTAACATAGCCATGGAGAATGGCCCATTTATAGATGATTTATAGTGATTTACCTATCAAAGATACCCTCTGGTTATTTATACTAGGGTCAGATGACATGACCATCTACATGGATCCGACCCGGCAGATGACATAGACCCTACAGAAGCGCTTTTTCCCACATGACATAAAAAACCGTGGACCAATGTTACCGACCAAGTTGGTCATGNCCAAAACCATTCAGGAAATGTATACAGAACATGCCTTGAAAAATATCAGGCAATCTAATGCGCCCCAGGCCAATAACTGCAAAAGAACCTGCAGGACAAACTATTTTTTGCACATCATTTTCAAATATATCCCTCAAAGGTGAAACTAGGATGGGGAACCCCAAGATTAGCTCTCACAAGCTGCCAAGGTCTGATGGTC
>BGPT01002254.1:30830-60172 GCA_003297045.1 Symbiodinium sp. clade C Y103 | reverse complement strand
GTGTTATGTTTTTTCGTGTAAATGAGGTGTGGTCTGTGGTTTGCAGAACCAGGTGCCATGTCATCAGGGAAATTGTGGCTTACACATGCTACCACCAAAGAAAAATTACCAAGTGTAAAACCCCTCAGTTTTGGCAGATGACATGTCCGAGCCCCTAGTCCGAAAGTCGTTTCCAGACTGCTCATGTCATCTCGGCCTAGTATATTGCATTTCCATTGTCTATCACTTCTTGGATAAAGATCCTCGGGAAACCAACTTTTGAGGGTTATGCTTGACTCCACCTGATTTCATCATGGTCTCACCCTTTACCAGATCACATTTGGCATATGAATGTCTCGGAGTCTCGGATTTGCATCCAAATGTGGGTTTGGCTCCAGGCAACCACTGAGAAGGATGAAGCCAGTGCCTCAGGCAGTCCAAGTGACACCGAGTTCGCCACAGGAAATGACCCATGAAAGTCTAGTAGATGATTTGCCTATTGAACATGGATACTTTGGCAATTCTCCATGTCTTACACATACTCTTAAAATCCTCTTAAACATATCATGAAAGCGGTTCATGTCCTTCCAATGGCGGAACTGCCGTGCTGGCAACCCGCTAAATAAAAAGACCAGAGGGTACTGCACCATTTGTTTCGAGATGGATATTGAACTCTGGTACCACAGCTGTGCTGGGATCTGATCTTCTGAACTCTGTGACTCGGCCCCTTTGATGGGACAGGCTGATGGGATTGATGGGACACGGTTAAATTTGGTATACGGTGCGATGGCGTGAGGTATGTGAGCATCACATCTGGATGTGGATGCCCTGCGATCTGCAGCAAAAGCTTTGGCCCAGACGAATCAATGACGGTGATGGAAAACATCTTATAATCAGCCAGCGGAAACCTCCAAAACAAACCGTCTTTGGCCCAGGGCACCTAGAAATTCATAAATTTATGTGGGCTTCTCACTGCTATGGTAGAAATCCTGCAAGACTGGCTAAAAGAAAGGGAAATTGATTGAACACCTCTTGGGAACCTTTTGCGGTCAACCACATAGCCAGGGCAGCATAGCCCTCGCAAATTCTGACACAAAACAGCTCATACTCCATTGGAGTTCTAACAGATGGACCCAATTAACACAAGTTTCCATACTTGAGTTGAAGTCCACCAGATGCGCACCAGTGATGGCAAGGGGAATTTTCAGCTCGCACATTTTGGATCATTTTGGCACACTCATCGTAAAGGCTGGGCCTTAATTCAAAGCACACCAACTCTCGCCCTTGATGGCCGACACGTGAGCGAAGAACGCTGCGTTGCTATGGATGCTTGGCCTTTACAACAACCCGTGGGTTGGGGGACGTTCACATGTGTCACAGGTGGAGAGATGGTCTTTTTGCTGACAACTCGCCCAAGATACACCAAGCGGTCGAGCACATAAACTAGTCATGCAGATTCAACTTGACACAGTGATCAATGATCGCCACAAGTTGCAGCATGCTTGACTCAATGGCTATGGGAACCACTTTGCCATACTTTGCCCCTTTTCCTAGCATATCCTGCGCTGGCGCAGAGGTTTGGGGCATTTCTCTCGGCTTGCTGTTGGGAGGATTTTTGTGTGGCTACCTCCTTGGTCGCAAACGGAGCAAAGATGGTTTCAACGACAAGGTGTCGGGGTCAGCCTTGGCGTGGAGGGGACGTGTAGCACTTGTAGGACTCTGAAGGCTTTGGAGCGTTGATCTTGCCAGATATCCCTTTGAATATGTATTGGATTATCTTGGCGTACCTTTGCCTACAAAGTGGTGATGTGTCATCACTGTGTGCCCTGACTTATCACTGCACCAGGAGAAGCCGAGGCGACGCAGTGAATCGAACTTTACGGACCGTGACGCGATTCTCGAGTTGGCCCCTTGGTTGAATAAGAAGGCGGCTGTGATGACAGTTAGACCAAGCAATAGCAGAATCACCAAGGTACTGTGTTTCTCAAAGCTGGGAAATAAAGGCAAGCCCGTAGTGCTAATAGGTGCCCCGGTCACAAGGTTTCGTCTTTCCAGCTCCAAAGTCTTCCAAAACTGTGCATCTTCTCAGCTCACGTGGGTATGGGCATATTTTTCATAAAACATTGGCCCAAAAGTTAGTTATGTGGAGCCGTACCAATGAGCTGTGATGTCAGTGGAATGATGGTTGAGATTGGTGTAAGTATGTATATTATATATAGATATATATCATCTTTTTGTATCCCAAAATGGGGTTGATGCAGATTTATCAGATTTATGGTTATTCATCCAAATCAATGTAAACATCATTTTTCTCCATATGTTCCCCATGGTTAAATGGTGATTTAGCATGGAATCAAACACCCAACATCTCAAACGCGTTTCAGGAGCAGCGGCTAAATCAGGAGGGCACCTTGCGCTTGGCTCGGCAGGTTACTGGAGGCGAGCCCAGAACCCCCATGGATTTCCCATTTATACAAGGTGGTTCCCCCCCAGGTACAGGCTGGTTTGTAAACCATAAAAACTAGATTATCTATAAATATAATATATCTACTATAAACCCAAGTTATTGGAGTTATAAACCAACTTTGCCAACTATGGGGCACCACCTTGTATGTGTTTTTTCCTGGTAATCAAGCGGTTTGAAAATCTAAAATTGCCATGTAAATGATATGCGAATCATCTCTAGAACTGGGTGGTTTTTTGAATGGCAAACTGCTGAATGCCCGGCAAGCAGTGGAACTGCAGATTGATGATAATTTATAGGGTCTGGTAGATAATAATCCTTTTGGATATGGCCATCAATATGGGTTCCATGTTAGGGGCTGTAGCGGCGAAACTGCGAAACTACTGAGTAGATATAGATCAGAAATTGTCCGGCTTTCTGAGATGTTTTTCTGTAGTGTGAACCCAGGATTAATGAATCCTGCGCTGTTTGATTGGTGGGGTCTCATTTTTAGTCGCAGCTTATCACTCACAATTAATCAAGCTGGGTTTCGTCATTTGGACTTGACATTACATTACATCTATTCCTCTAGTATGTATAAATATATACAAGTGTGTGATACATATGCATATCTACAAAAACACATAATGTACACTTAAAATCATATATACATATGGGTATACATGCACTAATATACTAATATACACATATACATGTATACATTTGTACATACATAGATTTGTACATATATACATAAACATGTGCGTGCGCGCGCGCTTCTTTGCACACTGGCGGACGTGTGTTTGTGTATCATCCCTTACGCACGGAGATCTTCGCAGGTTCACCACCTCGATCTCCAAGACTTGACCGGGCCCGGAGCCGAGCAGTCTTTGGAATTGGTTCACTTGGCTGGTTTTGGCCGGTTGTCGAATAAGAATAGCATATTCTTGAAGTTCACCTAAGTTCACCCCTTCCAAGTTGTTCTTCCCTTTTTCATCCTTTTTCACTTTAGCCCATCAGATCCATCATGACTTTGACCATCTTTGACCACTTTTCGACCAGGAAGTGTTTGGGCTGAGGCCCGCAACCATTCCCACTCTCGACTCCGTGAAGACACCATGTCCATCGCCTCCAGCAACGACGATGCGGGCAAAATCTATGGCCTTGGAGGGAGCCTTGGCAGATCACAACTGGTGTATCCACCCAAATCGGGAGCCAAGGAGCTACAAATAGAGTTTCCCAACCGCATGATAGCAATCATGCGTCGGCATATATCAAGAACAGAAAGACTGCAATGCTCTGCAATGAGTTTTTGATTTGGTCACGTTTGCCTCGTGAGAGAGTGGACCTTTGTTTCCCTTTTCTGCGCAAAAGGTACAGCCAATCCAACCGTGTTCTCTTGTGCATGGTGGGCTTACCTGCACGAGGGAAATCCTACATCACCAAGATGCTCATGCGTTATCTTACGCTTCTCGACGCAAATAAAAACTACTGGTGGTGGCAATTCGAGGTTGTTTGTTTGTGCTTTGGAAGCTGGCAGACCAATCTGGATTAAAGGGGATGATTCAGCAGAACAGGTGAACGCAAGAACTTGCCATGAACTTGAAATGAATGGATATCTACTCCGAAACATGGACTAGCTATGACTGGCTTCGATTCGATCAGTTTACTTGTGATGGGTTTGATAAATTATCTGCTTCCCAGAGGGTAGCTCATTTCACCACAGCAAGGTGGAGCGGTTTTCCAGTGAAAGCCTTCAATGCGGGCAACGTGCGCCGTCAAACAGGTGCCAGTGGCTATCCTGGATCCGATGTGCAGCCATCAGCTACCCACGTGGATCCAAATTGTTCCAATTTGCAGCAATATCTTTCCACACTATCCATCCAATTCCATGGTTTTGTTCAGAGAAGAAGTTGCCTATCTGATATTTTCTAGGGAATCTAATGGTTTTGGAATGTTTGATCACACCTCCAAGTCGCGATGAAAAAGCCAGGAAATTGCAGCGCCTCGGCGGAATTCTTCAGTAGCGCGGAATCTGCCACGAAAATGCGTGAGCAGATCGCGGACGAGTGCATGCACGAGGATCATCCGCGGGCTGTGGGGGGTTGTAGGAAGCGGCATCAAGCGGCTAAGCGCGAAAGGGGGCTGGTGTCTAATGGCATGTTTCTATACAAATCTGGCGGTGCTGCCATTCTTGGCAGCAACAGATAGCTATGGAACCACAGGACTTCCGATGTCTTGTCAGATTATCATTGTTTCGTTTTCTATTTGATGCTTCGCAGGCCATTGCATGGCTTCGAATGCACAAGAGTGTGCCTCGCTCACAACTAGTTCGTGAAATAGTAGAAAAAATTGGCTAACTGAAGGTATGGAATGTTATGGATCTATATGTGTATGGTGTATCACTATCACTAATGTAAGCATCGAAGCTGGTAAAAGGAAAGGGCATGTTGCCGTGAATCTGACTTGGCAGCAATTACCATAGACATGCATAGGCATCGGGTATGTTAGGGGATTCCATCGAATGTTTGTGGCACCTGCTCCAGGGGCCCGTTGTTTTTGAGGTCTGCGTCGCCATTTTTGATGCGACCAATACCACCACCAGGACGCAGACGGGAGATGATGACCCCCAGTCCCTCACAATTTGGGAAGAAAATGCAGGCAGGTTGCCCTGTCAATGAATCGAATCATTGGGCACTCCAGATTCTCCACAGGAGAAGGCAGCGGATCATCGACAAATGTCGTCAGGTGACCGGGATCACCCCTGCACCTTGGCCATGGGAAGGCCGCCAAGCTGGTAAATTTGAAGGACCTGGCATTTGAAGGTGCCAGAAATTCACCATGGATGTCTTGGAAAAAAGGGTCTAAATTCGGGGGATAGTTGGGGGTTTGGCAGGCCATCAAGGACCAGGTCTTTTTCTTTGCACTAAACAGTACAAGGGTCATGCCTTCATCAAGGTCTTCGTGGAGAGCATTTGTGAGAACAAGGCGCCGGTGGTGACCCTGGGCCCTTCAATACGGACGAGCCAAGAATTCCCACAGATCTTGCGATGCTTGTTTGACCAGGAATAGCTGTTTACATTTTTGTGGCTTGTGATAGGCTGCGATTTTGACCAATTCGAAAGAGTGAAGATTATTTTGATTGAACTTGGCTCAATTAGGCGCCCCCTCCATTTTTTCAAGAAATTTTGGGTCAAAGAGGGGTAGGAACGTACTGCATGGGTGCCCTGGCAGGAAATCTTGGAACGAAACTACACGCTCAAATTGGCCAATGATGACTACAGGCTCAGTGCATCATGCTGAGATGCCGTGTTGTTACACCACCGCAGTCAGACATAGTCGTTGGAAAACATAGACCTGATCATCAAAGGTGTCTCACGCCATGGTATATCCTGGTTCTTTGCTGCGTTGCTGAAGTTTGGATGAAGACTTTTTGGCCACTGCTGCTGTGCTTTCCGATCCTTGCGGTAACAGAAATAAAGAGCCAATCATCTATCTACTCTAGACCAAGATTTGAAGTATCGGCACATACATTGTGCATATTTATATTGTTTTTTTATGTGAACCAGTTGGTATCAGTTGGTACCTGGTAGCTGTTGGTAACTTTGGAACACTGTAAAATTACAATGGGATAAACAACATTTACCTGCAGGAATTCTTCCATCCACCACAGTATGTATATTGTGTTTGCATGTGGATATGTGTATACGTATTATATATACGTATATGTATGTAAATATACCACCCACGCACCCAAGCACGCCCCCACACAGGCGCGCTTACACTTTCACTTGGTCGTTTAAACCTATGATAATATGGCAAATGAATGTTCAGCCCAATTTTTGGAAGCTGAGTGTCATTGGGGGTGCTTGGCTGTAAACTAGAACCGCTCCTGCAGGAATATGGATCCAACAAAGGCACGGCTTGATTTCATCCGACGAGTGGAGGACAGCTGAAGATTTCAACCCCGACAGCTAAGGATTTCATGTTCTGGTTTGTAGGCTGTATCCGGATAACATGGCAATGGACTTGGCGGCTTGGAACACATGACCTCGAAATTTTCAAGCACGCTGATCATGAAGAACTCTCTCTCAGATTGTTACAATTGTTTCAGACACAAGGACACCGAGACAACATGTGAGTCGTGTCCAACAGGATTTTGCGGCCTGTGCCATTGGCACTGTAGTTTCAGTGCTTTCATGCAAACCCATGATGAAATATCCTTGTCTACTTGGGACTCGGTTGCTGTTATTGAACCCCCATAAGTTCGGACATAACTACAATGATTATGGCTACAATCCACTTGTTCGTGAAGATGTGCAACCGCTGCTTGTCTAATTAGGGCTCTCCTTCCTCATGCGTTCACCTTTTTCGACTTGCAGGAATACAAGTCGAGATATCAGACAGTTACAGATTCAGAGGATGAGGGCTGCTTGGATATAGCATAGTCTTCGCATTTGCCCAAGTCAGTGCGCATGAAGCCTGTATGATGGCGGTTCGTCTCAACAATCCTTTGGCTCAAGAGGTCCAAACGGCTAGCGACAGACCCACCAAGGTGAGATTTGCTATGTGAAGCTCTACAACGTAGGACAGAAGGTGACTTGCCTGAAATACCCTCCCATCCTTGTTGTTGAGTTTGTTTGGAAAAGGAACACGCCTGTGTTCCAATGGGGAAAATACGGCAAAGCTGCACACCAATTTCGTTGTAATGACCGTAAAAACCCCTTGCAAACTGTAACAACAGTGGCCCTGAATCATCTGGAGAAGATGTGACATAAGAACCAATGTGGTATGGATATGTATGGATGGTATTGGATGGTATTGGATGGGGGAACCCAAAGCCGAATCTTTGCCGAGGTCGAGATGCATCACTGCTCTGGATATTTGATGAGTCAGACTTTGAGCAGCAGGGGGAAGTAGCAGCTGTTTTTGTAGGTACGGTATTGGTTGGATTTGGCTGGTGTTCATTCCTTTCTTATTTGCTGCTCTTCTGAAATGTGTAATGATTCACCATCACGTGGCTATTGGTGCCCAAAAAGTGCGTTGGTGCTACAGAAATTCGTGTTTGCTCTTTGTGCTCTTATTGCTTTTGCTGTTGTGGATATTCGATGTTTTTGATTCACCACTACCGATTTGCTGCCTTCGGTAGTCCCAAGGATCGGTTTCTTCTTGTCCAACATCCACATCCAACCGCGGTGTATTTGGCTTACGCGGCATGCTGAGAGTGGAGATCAACTGTCAGGCGCGCCGCGCCAAGTAGACTGACATTTCTTTTTCCCCTCTCTTGACATAGGATCCTTGGGGACCCGAAGATTTCAGATGTCCCTCAAAAAGAATGGTCTAAGTCTATTGGCAATTTATTGGGGGTTATTAGCCCTTAGTAAAGCTCAACAAGGATTAATGTTTATCAACTATCAAAAATATTGGATGATTGGGTGATAGTCTAGTGGTTATTAACTATTTAATTACTGGAGAGTACTGTTGTATTGCTTTTGTTGAGTATCAATACTGTTGATGACATGGCGTTTTAAAATAACCATTGGACCCCGGTGGAAGTATGGCCCCAACAGAAGTGCCACCTGCCAGCAGCCTCACCAGGTATCTTGGGTAGCCACCGTGGCGAGCTCACGCACAATGGCCGGAACTACTGCCGTGACTTGCGACGGGTGGACGGATGGTTCAAAATTTGGGAGGCCCAGTGGGGAAGGCAGTAGTTACAGTAGCTCCAATTGCTTAGACAATCATTCTTCCAATTTTGGCAGGCTTCAAAATTTGAAGATTCATTCGAAAGGATATGTTTGCAAGCCTGCCTGCACTCTTGCAAGTTGGCGGAATGATTGTTTGTGTAAGCACTGCATGTTTCAACAAAAGAAATCCCAGAACTTTTTCAAGACATGTGAGCCAAGATTAACCAGGCAAAGGGCCACTGACATCACGCAGGCTCACAGTTCTTCACAACATTGCACAACCGATATGAGGACTAGACCCAGAGTGGCATGTCACAGCGGGAAACCTGGAGAAACTGCTACTCCGATGAGCGTCGCCAAGGCGAATTGGCCAGTTTTTTGCACAAATGCCGCCGCGAAATGGAAGAGGCGCTCTAGCGGCCTCCAACATTTTCTGTCCGACCACGTAGAACTCCATGTTTCTTATGTTTCTTCAAACTTGGAGTGAAGCATGCTGCAGTGTTTCCCCCTGGGCTATAGATCAAATGGTGAGTTTTGGGAGTCGCGGAAGGCCATGGATAGCCATGGCACATCTCAGCACCCTGCAGCGACCAGGCTGGTCATGTGGAGAGCTGCGGGGATTTTTTGGTGCTGATGGGCACTGCACCTGTGCACTACTCCACTCTGTTACTCGGCGGCATGATGGGAATGCCTTGGGCCTACATGTCGTAGTGAAGCTTCTGAATCTTCTGAGGTTTCATAGAACAATACGTCAACAAAAGAACCGGCACGAAGATTGTCCAAAAATGTCCAAAACCTTTCTGCTCCGTTTGATCTACTGTAACGACAAAGCTTCTCTGGCAGCATGTTTGAACTTTGGATGTTTCTTTTCTTCCGCTGCCAAGCGTTTTGTCGAGGCAGTCGATGATCAAGAGTTCGAGCTCCAATTTGTCAGATGGAGATCCATCCCCTGCCTCAATTTCAGGCAAGGCATCTACTGGGGCAGGGGCGGTGTAAGTTAAACGGTGTTTTTTCATCTCTTGGATGGGAGCAAGAAACTAACAGAACTAATTGAAGCACTTGTGTCCAAGCGTTGGTCCGATTTTGGAACTGAAATGTTCAATATTGATCAATATCACATGTGCACACATACTTTTAGAGCAGCTTCTCACCATGACAGTCTCCAAAGGTTGTTTGATCGCCTGCCTTGCTGGTTGAATGTTTCGGCTCAAATGGGTGCCCAAACCGAAAGTTCAATATCGTGAAGAAGCTACGTAGAAATGCCACCACACGCCAGTATGCATGAGAGACCAACCATAAGCAACAATAAGATACAACAAGAGGATCGTTCATGAAGTTGTCCATCATGTATTCAAGCACAATTTGAGCACTAGGTGATGTTCATGGGGAGAGGTTTCGCACGCACAAATGGCAGCAAACAGTATAGTTGAATAAAATGAAAATAGTTCGACCTGCAAAACCCATGAAACTCCTACAGAAGCCTACAAAGATCCCAAAGTTGTTCTAGATGTTCTTCAAATCTTCAACGTCCACTTGACTTAAAGATGCTGTGAATCTTTAATGAGTCGGCATTGAGCGCCGGCCTGGTCTGATGCCACTTGCTGGAGAGGGGCGCAGAGGGTACTGTTCCTGATGTTCCTATAGAATCTATCTACATGCTGCGTGCATGTATTCACTTTCTATATTTTTTGAACATACAACATACCTATATCCTATTATATATATATATAGAATATCTATACTATATATATAATATAACTATATATATGTGTGTGTGTGTGTTCACCACTCTTAGTGGGATGTTTCCGCGAATTTGTTGCAGGGGTTCTTTCATATATGATATATCTATGATTGAGTAGAAAATAGAATGATTGGAGAGAGAGAATAGCAAGAGCAGCCAGGCTGTACCCCGCCCGACCTCTGAGGTCCATGCTTGCGTTTTTGTGCTGCACGGAGTACAAGAGGGATGACTTTGCAGTTCTGGAGGTCAACCCTGCCGGAGTCGTCAAGTCCCGTGGTGCAGTTTTGACCGACATCGCGGTGGACGTCAAGTCATGTTTCATAGCTAACATAGCCAAATCATCTACGTACGGTTCATTTTTAATGGCGATGTGAAATTATCGGATGGCATTTAGATGTACTTCGCTATTTTTTGTCAATTGTGTTGTTTCCCAGGTTGTGAAACCGTTTGTCGTGAAAATGTCAGGCTGCCAACAGACAAGATAGAATATGAATGGGTCACATGAATGACTCATGGGCCCTTCCAAAAGTTCGGACTGCTGAATGCCCAGATTTCCAGGGTAATCGCTATTGTGAGGAAGATCAGGGAATTGACCTGAGATCTTCATGGTTGGGTGTAGACTTCTCGATCACTTGCAGTCGGGATGTGGTCACAAATAACAACCTTAATATTCCTTTAGATATATTCAGATATCTTATGATTTATCTTCAAATTAGATATTAGTCAAACAGCAAGAATCAGGAAAATCTGCCTGAACAAAGGTCTTGAAGTTTGACCATGTTTGACCTATGCCACAATGGTTGGGCAATGGTTGGGGTTTTCACTCCCTGGAATCCAAGGGCATCTTCAGCTTTGCAAAAGGGGCGGTCCATGCACGATTTGGACGAGATGAACTACTACACCATCACGCTGATTCTTAGCTGTCAGGCTGCCGTGTTGTTGTCATTTGATTGGTTTAAGAAATAATTTACAGGAACCCCCCATATTTCATCGGAAATATTCGGAGATCCATGTCTTCCCGTAGCTTTTCCCTCAAACAAATCCAATGTTGTTCTTTTCATGGTTTTTGCCTTTGGGACTTAAGGATACTTCAGGACTGCGAAATGTTTTTTTGGATCATCAAGTCGCTCGCAAGTTCCTGGTTGGCTTTTCCCAAGTCCCACTTGGCCCTTTTCTTGGGGTCATCAGTTGGATCTCCAGCCCAGGATGCGTGATGCGGATGGGAACCTGGACCTCTCCTTGGAAAAATCCGACCCGGAATATGCCATGATCAAAAGTCTCACAAAGCCGGTCACTTGCGCTGTGGATTTGTGGCAGAGACCTGGCAGGTGTATCAAATGAGACTGCTAAGAATGTGCAGTCTATGATGTGTTTTATTTTATTGACATAGATAAATGCTCTACATATATAGGCATATTTATAATACATAATATATCATATATCATACGCAATATAATATACATAATGTATAAAATATGATATGATACGATATGATATATGATATGATGTATGATATATGATATATGATATATGATATATGATATGATATTATATGTATATGTGTGTGTGTGTGCACGTGTGTATATATATATACACGTATGTACATGTTTGGCATATATATATACATATGTGTATACTTATCTTTGCACATATGTATATATATATATACATATGCATATACATATACATATGCATATACATGTACATATACATATATGTGTGTGCTGTGTGTTGTGTGTTGTGTGTTGTGTGTTGTGTGTTGTGTGTTGTGTGTTGTGTGTTGTGTGTTGTGTGTTGTGTATGTGTGTGCTTGTTATGGATGCGATGTGCGTATATTGATGTGCACATGTGCCTTTTGATACACATGTGCGCGTGTGTGTTGCGTGTGTGTGTGTGTGTGTGTGCCGATGTTTTGTTTTGTACACGATTTGAATACAAGATTTGGTGGCACCCCTACTCCTGCAGTAGATTTGACTCCTGACAGCAGGCTGGGACAAGCATGCAACAGATCTTGGACATCAAGGATCGTATTTGTTAAGTCCATGCTGGAAGTTGAGAAAAACAAGGGGTCGGCCACATGTTCTATGAAGTACTCACTCCTAAATGTCATCGTGCATGTTCACCAGTTTGTGTTTTCAAAACTAGTTCATTTGACAAGCGCCTAGCGGTGGCGCGTCCAGAGGTCTTGGAATGGAATCGGTCGAACCCCCACAGCCAAGTGCTGGAGTTTGATCGGATTGTCGCAGTGAATCGGCAGCGGGGCACAGGACTGTGGAATTCAAGCCTGAAAGGGACTGTGTTTGAGGCATACCTGGGATCACATGGAATGGGGCAAGAACTGCTGGAAACTATTGTTTTTGTTCAAACTATCGGGTGTTCCTGCAGATTTTTTTTTATAGATTTTCTATTTGTCAAACCACTTCAAGGAGTTGATGAACCTCTCCATGATCTCTGCAACAAAGTTTGATGGTTGCGCGTTGAGAAGAGTGTTGGTGTGTGTTTGGGGAAAGCGGCGGACTTTGACTTGTTTTGATCCAGCCAGCTTCGTGCACAATTTTGTCACTCAACTATCACGAAGAGCATGGAGTGATATGATCATGGACTGTTTGAAGGAATCTGTTCTATAAGTCCCGTTTCTCCAAGTTGGCTCTGTGGTCGTTGTTCTTTGTTGTTCTTCTTGATTCCACAAATGCCAGGAAGGGAATTGATTAGATGTCTGCAGGTGCTTGAGGGATCCTGCTGGGTTTGTTGCCAGCATATCTTTCACCCGATTTCATGAAAAGATAACGAAACTATAGATACCATTTGTGCAAAATGAGAGTGAAGTGATGGAGTAGTCTTTGGACAGCTGACTAGTACTATATAGTTCCAGTGGAGATGTATTCGAGTTTCTACTTGCTTCGCACTGACAGATGTAGCAAGTCATAGAACAAAGACTTGGTTGGTGCAACTGAGTTGTTTCCGTGCTTGAAGCACCTGAAATGCCTTGACTGGCCTTGACTGGTCAGCAGGTGCCCATTGCAAACCAGAGGGTCATGGTGATGCTCCAACGTCCAGTGGAGCGCAAGCTTGTCCTGAAGCGACCAGGGAAGTGCCTTGCCGCTGGTGGGGGGAAGGCCCGGGAATGCCCGGGAAGGCCGCCATTCCTTTCACCGGGAAACAACTTCCCAGGTACAACACAGACATGTCTTAGACAAATGATGCCTTCAATCTGTGCTGGTTGGTTGAACATAGTCATATTTCATTTCTCTGTTTGATTTTGATACTTATGCGGTATGCATTTGTGTTCTTCTTTATTTTTGACTGCATGATTCTACATCCCTCACTTGCTCTGCTAGAGGTTGGGGCTCACCGTGAATCTGATGCCGAAAGACTCTGTCAAGCTTCTCGGCAGCCAAGTCCCCACGGCCCCACCCAACAGCTAGAATAAATGCTGCGAATATCTGTGACCATGGCTGGGGCTCATCCATGGCAAGTCACACATGCTGTTTGTTTGATGCCATTTGTAGAGTCAACTCCGCTGCAAGGCCATGGATAGACAAGATTGCGGAAGGTTTGTTGAGAGACTCGAACGAGGCAAACCCGGAGAAACGCGTCAGTGACTCGCCTGGAACACGTCCTGACGACTTCAGATTTGACACCTTCGGGGCAGGCGAAGGCTGAGAAACAGAGGCACTTTACATCTCGCTACGTATGTTGTCCGATGGTCTGATAGTCTGTTTTATGGAAGATCATTTGCGCTAATTCATATTTTGTTGTATTCTTTGCTGGCATGCAACTCATAGATGTTTGATGATGTTTGAAGAATAGATCGTTCCAAAGATCTCAAAAGCATCTCAAAAGCAAACGGCAGGCTTATGCCTGGGGGCACCAGAGAATTTCATATATATATATATATTATATATATACATATATATTTATTTATTTAATTAAATGATTTAAACATTTTCAAATGACATCATGCTCCCCCAGGTAGAGATGGGATGAGATGGGTGATCGATGGTGATCGGGCATTGTTTGCCATCTCAGGAGAACATGACCGCGTCATGTGTGTGAATGGCGTATCAGATCCGCCAGCTTCGGTTGCTCTTCAACTTTCGTGACTTGCACTGCAAGGGGTGGCTGATTCCTGGCCGATGCACTGACGGCGCAGCTGAAACGATATGAACAAGGTAAGATATGCAATGATATCAAATAGTAAAACACACATATTTATATATATATATCCCAATATGCATTTTGAAACGTGCACATTCACATCATTCAGCAGTTTTCAGAGAAAGTTGTTTTGAAGCCCCTAGCTCATGAGCAAGGTTGTAGTTTAAGGTTTAACTGCTGCCTAGTAGTGCAAAAATGCTCAAATACTTGGACCGAAGTTGCTTAAGGCAAAGGTGGCCAAACCTCCCAATCATAGTTGTTTCTTGGGTGTTGCGGTGCCAACTGAAATCATGTAGGGCTATGGGTGAGTCAAATCCCTATTGGTTAATCCTAAAGATCCTAAAGCCTGTGGCTGCGGCGAAACTGCTCAGCTCAGTTTCAGGAAGGAGACGGACATGGACCTCACAGTGCTTCATTACTTGAGTGATGGTGGGGATGGCTAAGCCATTCAAGACCACTAGGAATCTGCGCGGCAGGGCAATCTCCAAGAATCGCCAGTGAGGCTGAAGAATGCACCGCATTGACTTGAGTCATTGGTTCTGAAGATTTCTGAAGACTGTGACAATGAACTGAGGAACTGAATTTTCCGCATTAGGAGTCAAGGTTCCTTTGATCGAATACTATCGCCAATACTGAGATTGCCTTGGCTGGCATTTCAAGAATATGGCACGCCTAGCTCAGTGAAAGGTGGTGGGTGGTGATCTTTGCAGCTGAGTGGCCCATTGCCACCATTGCCACACCATTTGCTCTTCTCTGTTTCGCTCACAGTTGGGCCATTGGGTTGAGCTGTTTTCCACCAACACCGTTCTGTTGCAGAGGGTCTTGACATGTCTTGATCAGGCACAAAGTGGCACAAATACATGGAAATAGCCCTGTGATCCCAACATATCCCAAGCCTTTTCAAGCCTTTGATCCTTTGTTTGTTTGACATTCTGCAAGAGTATTGGACGGTGGAGTGGTGAACGGATCACAGCAACCCCTCAGTGATTCTCAGTGATCCTCAGTGCTTACATGTCAGGACTACTTGCATAGAAACTTACTGTAATAGAAACCAAGATTGCCATGGTTGTTACGCATACCGGGATGAATCAGCCAAGATTTCAAAGAGATCAGTTCCTGGGCACATGGCTTCTGATGTTGGCCAGGTTTATTGACTTGTCTAGGGAAATTCTACAATGACTCGAACAGGAAAACGAGAACTGCTGCCTCCCGTACACCTTCACAATCCGGAGTGTGGCCGGCATCACATCGTCAGCATGAAGGGTAAGTCGGGTAAGTATAGCCCCTGGCACCGTTGATGGGTCGATTACCGCAGGATATGTGCTGTGAATCCAGCCCTTGCAGCTGTGATTGCCAGTCATTGAACAGGCCTTGCTAGTATCCCCACGTAGTGCACTAGCGCCTTGAGCATCAGTTGCTCTCGGAAAAGAAGTTTCCACTTGCGCTGGGAATGTGAAGCTCAGTATGCTTGAGGCACGGTTCCATGTGTAAATAATTGTAATTAAACATGGAAATTTCTTCAGACTCCGCCAGCCCCGTCCAGTAGACACTATTTGGCTTGCTTCATTCAGCAGGGACCGGAAGTGTCCAGAAGCTTTTAGATGTTGGGCATAACATGGCAGAGGACATGCAGAAGACACCGATTTATTTGCATCCTTGGCTGGCTCAACAGACAGCGCTGATGAATGCTTATGACTGAATGCTTATGACTCAATGAAGTTGATCTGAATAAAGCTGACAACAAGAAAACGATATATATATATATATAAATCTTGTCATTCTTGCACCGATAGAGTTACAACTTGTTACAACAACCCGACCACAATGGATCCCAATGCTGGTATTCCTCAATAGTTGTGCGACTTTGTGTCCAAATACTTCTTGGATGTTGTTGGTTTCCAGTTCTTGGTTTGGAATTCTGGGTAACAATATATGCTGTTACGTGCAATTTCACCCAAGTTTGGTTAGTTTCCTGTTATTCACTTAATCTGGTTCCAACTTTGGCTATTTATCATGAATTACCCAATTTTGGTTGCTACACCTAGTGGTTGCTTACCAGTATGTACCGTAAATATGCATTAATAGAGCATGGATTCCATATACCGTATACCAATATAGTATAAGTGATTTTAAATCGCACCATTTAATATTTAGTATACCCTTCATTGTACCATGTATTCCCCAGTGGTTCTATATCTCATTCTTGTTAATTGCAGAAATTGCACCCTGTTAACTGAGTTGGGTGCTCTTGATTAGCGGTGTTCACTCGCTGCTAGGCGCCTCCTCACCACCAGCAGTGCCAGTGAATTGCAAAGGATTCCAGGCCATTCTGGCGCCATACTGGGCACGGGGGACTATGCTAGACTGGTAGTGGGGGGTTATGACACATGGCTGGAAAAAAATGAAAAAAACACAAGACAGAGTCCCAAAATATGTAACAATGATGAAGAGTTATTAGTTATTATTGTTCCACGGTTTTTCTTTGTATTCAGAATCCAACGTGGAAAGAACCTGAAACCAACCAGCAGAAGGGGATGACACGGGCTTTTGGCACTTCATGTTTGTCAACACTTTTCAGAAATCCACCATTTGCAAATGGGCGATCAAATCAGTCAACGCCTGAGAATGACCAATTTCTGAGTACCTTGGTTCCCAATTGTTGAGCCAAAGCCAAAGAAGTAGGACTAATCGACCGGAGGCCCCAACTCTTGACCGCAGGCCATGAGCACTTCGCTGCTGAACGAATTGGACGGTGGCGTTTGCAACGGCTTGAGCTATGCGGAGTTCCGCGGCCATTGAAATCGGTTTGGCTTCAAGGTATTTTCAACTAAAAACCGTGGAAACAACACAGATAATCCTATAGTTGGGGGTAAAGTTATGGTTCCCCCATGGTTTTTATGGCCAAATCCGGGGGCGAGATCTGAAAAGTGTGGAATTGCCATTGCCATTGCGGGGAATACTTTGCCTCAATTGCCTGATGTGTGACAGCGTGAACAGTGTGACGCCAGTTTGTGTGCAAACAACGCTCTAACGATGGCTGTTGGGCTCAGGATCATCCGGGATTATCCAGATCTTTGGGCAGCACGAGAGCGAGACAAGCTCAATTTCCGCTATCCAAACGGGGAGTCGTACCAGGCCTCTCCAGTATCAGGTAGTGTCTTGCAACATGACGGGTTCCAATGGGTCCCATGTCACGTGCTGATTTGCGAGGGGATTTTGACCGATCTTGGGACTCACAAATTGCCAGTCCTACTTCAGTCCCGTGTTTGATAATGCATGTATAGTGACAGAGGACTTTATTCTTGAGGGTCGTATTGACATACATTGACTTGCTTTCGCATGTTGCAAATTGCCCTAGCTCTGGCTGACATGAAATTCAATGTTGAGCTGTGTTATGCCGTGTTTTTGTTGCAGCATTTTTCATCGGACACCCGGATGGGCTGCACCCGATATAGCCGCCGCCAGCGGCCAGGATGTTATTGGGCGGCTCCGGCCGATCATCATTGAACTGGAGCGGCAACGTCGATCAATTCTCGCGACTTGGATGTGGTGCTGGTGGGTGCGCTGGTGGTAACAGGTGCTTGTGGTGCTTGCATTTGGCTTTGAGAGAAATAAGTGCCGCTTTTGGACATCATTTGTTTGAAAGGTATATGTTGGAATGGATGTCCAACCCGTGGCATGAATGATTCCAAGTAGTTCCAGAAGTTCTGTAGCTTGGTGTGTGTGTGTGTGTGTTATTGTTTGACAGTCTAAGCTGCTCAGGCCCATGGCATGAGACCTAACATCTCCGAGGTCATTTCTCATTTGGCAGTGCAGCGATGCTTGTATGCCTACTTTACAGGGGCACCTATGGAGGAGAATCTGCCCTCTAGTTGGTTTTCCAACAAAGAAGCGATCATCAAGAGCTTCAACACAGATTTGGTGCATTTTTCGCACCAAGAAAAGACATTCTTGCAGAATTGCCTCCTAAGTTTGTACATCATTTGCCGCAGCATGGCATCTCTGCTAGGAGATCCCATATTTGAAGATGGACATGCACACAGTGGTAGAGCTGCGTCCTGGCGCCTTTGATTGTCAAGTCCGTTCTGAGCTTCTTGGCAGGTGAAGATGCACGAATTTGAGGTGAACAAATGGGGGTTTCCTAATGGCTGGGGGTACCCCAAAATGGATGGTTTATAATGGAAAATCCGGATTGAAAATGGATGATTTAGGGGTACCCCTATTTTAGGAAACCTCCAAATAGTTCTAAACAACTTTGAAAGTTGACAATTTCTTAGGAAGCATGGAACAGCTAGCCGTAGAATCTGTTGATGCTTTGAGATTGTTTTGAAAATATTGTTGCCCAACTGTTACTCATGTACCTCTTATTGATGCGCTCGCATTTATGTGGAGTTTTGTTGAACTCACTGCGGAAAGCCGCCGAGGAAGCTTTGGGATACCAGTGAGTGTCCGACACCCTTGCGCTGATCAAGGTTGCATGATTCATGTTTCCTTTCTTTCCTTGTTTTCCTGTGGGTGCTGAAATGGTCGCTTCCCAACTACCCTCAAAAAAAACTGGAAGTCTATTCATCATTGGCATCAGGCATCAAAAAATAAGCATAATAAGCGCCCAACGGCTCTAGCGCCGCCACCCGCACTGTAGCGCTGAATGCTTGAACGGCTGCCCGCTAGAGGGCCAGCCCGGAGGATCATCAAGGTTGGTGAGGACACTTTGATGGTGAGCTTCTGGATTTGGGATGCTGTTCCCGCGCGTGGTCCAACCTGAGAAATACTGGGTTGCTGGTTGCCTTATTTTCCATAGAGAGGGATGACGCTCATCTTACCAGAGTCAGAAAGATTGGAACTCCAGGGCGAAAATTCGGGCCGCTGGCAGTTGACACGGGGTTTGAAGGGCAGTACAAAACAGGAAATTGCATCATTTTGCTCTCCCCGCTTGGAACTCTAGTTTGTTGGCTCTGCTTCCTGCTTCGAGGGCTTCGCAGGAAAGACAAGAACAATGTTGAAAGGCATGTTATATATTCCAGTGCTATGTGTTGTTGGAATGGAGGCTGCTCAGGGGCCCCCAAAGCAAAAGTTGGTTTTGAGTGCAAGAGACAAGGACAACAGGATGGACTGGCCAACCCTTTTCTTGGCTTCAGCTGCTTATACGGAGCAGATCGGGGCAGGCCCAAAAGTCATGGGTGGAGGCCATGCAACTACTGGCATACGAGCAGAAATATGATGCAGATGTTTTATCAGGTTTTGACTGCAAATCATGATTTGAGATTTACATGATTTTACATGTTTACATCAGCCTCGCAATTCTTGTCTTTTAATCAGAGCATTAGAAGCAACTAGGTTCTACATTGGCTGCCTCATTGGCTATCAATCTCTTGCCTGTTTGGCCAAGTCTCAAGCCATGTGTTGGCATCCCAAGCCGCAGTAGAAAACTCTTGGTGAACGTTCGCCATGCAAAACTTTCAAGTGCCTGCAGCGGTACACATCTTGATCTTGTTGCTGGGAAGCATTGCCGCTTAGCGCCCAAATCTTGGCCTCGGCGTTGCCGCCTTTACTTTATGTAAGATGTGGGAAAATGAAGAGTAGGACATGTAGATGAACATCGTCACAAAATGGCCAAGACACCGTGGAGTCAAGACGATTATCTTGCGTTTGTCCCAAAAGAGAATGATTCAGACTGACTCCGCAATGAAATAACACGTTTCTTGACCAAGGCGCTTGTGAGAACAGGAAGCGTTGTCAAGCCGCAAGTGCGCTGGGCGCAAAGCACCTTGCTTCACTGAGTGGGTTGCAGAGATTATTTGGCAGGGCACTGCCGCAGTGACAAGCGGATGCTTCAGTTGGTATGGTACCAGACGCCGGGCTGTTGTCGTTTTCCTGTCAACTTGTTTTCGGTAAGTGTATAGCACATGTGAGTCGGAATTGTTCGGTCCAGTCTGCTTGCCGTAACCATCCGGCAATTAAAGTCGCACTCGGTCACTTTGCAGGGCGATAGGGGCAACATGGTAGGCAGATCACTCCCAGAATCTTCTGCGACACGAGGACAGGTGCTTTAGATAGCTTTCAACTTTCAAACATGGACCAATGATGAGAGGGAGAGAGATGGGGAGCTATGTGCCTGCTCATTGTCAGTCATGGCTCTGAAACTGCTCGCAAGATGGATGCGGCCAATGACACCACCATGCTGCGCCACTCAGGTAATACCACCCTGTTTCTGGAGCTGCGACCGCCCAAGGGCGGGTTGCTTGGCAGAGGTGGAACTGTCGGACTCCAAATCGCCTTGTGCAAGTACCGCAACAACAACTAACTAGTTATCACAAACTCATCAAAACAAGACCCCTAGTGGCAAAAATATATCACAATGATGGAACCCTACACCTTGACTATCCTTTAAAGTTGACACAAGCCCATCTGTGTTAGAAATGGACCCCAGGTCCAGCTGCAGCGAACTGGTGGCGGAGATTTTCTTCGACCGAATTGTCGTGTCCACTGCATGTCCTGATGCACAGCAGCAATGGGACCTGGAGCTTCGGGAAGACGTCCCCTGGTTCAGCAGGGACCTGGTGAAGTTTTTGTTTCTGGACTTGCCATCAAGATCCATCCAGATCCATCAAGCATGTCACAACTTAGCAAAAGCCAAGAGTTCAATGGCTTTTGCTACAAACTTTGATTGGTTTTGCAAGTTGAACTGTGCTTGGAAAATCAATGGCTACAAACAGGATCAAGCAGACCACCACTGCAAATTTGTGTGGGGAACCCCAGCTACCCCCCAACTGAAATCTCTCAGGTTTGGTCCGAAGACTCGCGAAGCTTGGGTCGTAATTCATGTTTTGCTGCTAGATTGCCAGGGTCCCTGTTCAGTTCACTTGAACAATGCATATAGTTGCATGCTTAACGTTACAATATAAATTATAAATAAATAAACACACACAGATATATATATATATTGTTACAAAGCGAATGTGCACGTGAGCGCATATACATATACAGCCTATGTAATGTAGGTGTGTGTGTGTGTAATGTGATCTGGTAAAATGGTATCAATTGAAATGAGGTGACATGAAATGGAATAAAGCGGGATGGAATATATTTTCGTTTGCAGGTGTTCTGTATGTTTATCGATTTATTGTCAAGAAAAATGCCAGCCCTTGGAGCCTGAAGACATGGCGCCAAGGACTTGAGCAGCTTCCCCAAAAGCGTGGGCTGCTGCTGCTGCTCCGGAAACGTTTGCAGCACCGCTGGGATAGACCACTGATGGAAGAAGCCTCCTTCGCGCTACCCAGGGAACTTTGGCTTCAGCAGTGGGATCAGTGGGATCAGTGGGATGGCTTTCCTTGGTGGAGATGGCTTCGGTGGAATGCCACCGAGTGGTGGGTGTGGAAGCCCAATCCACGTGGTGACTGTTGGATGACACCACGCGCTGTGGCCCAGGATTGGAAACGAGAAGATACGAGCTTACCCGAAGAGGCGCGACATGAAGCGGGGAAGTTGGTGAAAGAATGTGCGCTCCACTGTGGTCAACACTGGTCAACTATTGGTGGTCACTACGGATCATTGCATTTCTGAATTGTATTGAATTATAAACAAGGGTTTATCGAGAAATGCGGGATACCCAAAATCGCAATTTCGACAATATACTTTTGGGGTGTCCTATTTACCCAAATGTTTGCATCTCTTCTGATGTGCACCAGATTGCACCAGTAGAGAGTCCCTCAAATCTGGCCAGCGTCAGGATGAGATTGAGTTGCCACGGGCTCAAAATATCAAGAGCCACTTGGTCCAACGGATTTCCTCGACCCCGGACATGGTCAATGCCATGTCAGAAATTCCTTCACTTGGTGTGGCCCCTCACCGTAGTGTCAACATGCTGGAAGAATGCCGACACAGTTGATATCTTGAGATTTACTCTGAAGTATGGAGCCAGGGCATTGGAGATAGAATTTCCATCATCCATTCCTTTTGGTTGAACCTGTGATGTTCAGACCAATACACTTTCCGTGAAGTCATCGTCACTATTTCTCCGCCACTGCTCCCATTTGAGGCTTCAAGAGTCGATCTCAGCTTGAACAGGGGCTTCAGCAGGCATGTCGGGGTGCAGCTTAGGACGACTTTCGGGGGTCCATTGTTTGGGTCAAAGTTGGGAGATTTCGAGAGTGGTTTGATGCCAGGTGCGAGTATGAAACATGTCCACAGCCAGATACAAGCAGTGTTTGTTTGAGATGTTGGGTGTTCAGATTTCAGCATGACCACCAAAACTTCGACCTATGACATCTTGTTGTGTACTGAATGGTAAAATCGGCACAGCCATGAACGTGGCTATATTCTGCACAATCCTCAGCTTCGCTTGTATGCATGAGCTTGTGGCTGTCGAAGGCTCCACTACCCTTGATCACTTGTTATTTTGGGTGGGGAGTTTGTTTCGCCCCGCAGATGCGGACGCTGGTGATCGCAATGCGATATCCCTGGTGCATGGCTTGTGAAGAGAAAGACAAGGCTTTTGTGAAAGTGAGCAACTTTACAGAAGAGACCGTTGCTGGAGTCATGGGTTGAATTTGGGCCACTGCTGCCATGATTCCACCCCCAACTCTGCGAACATTCCAAGTCCCCACGTGTCAGGGCCTAACATTTGGAAAACCTCCCAGCAGAATGGGATTGTTCCTTGGGCCAAGCAAAAAATGAGTACAAAGACACACACAAAGATGGCATTACTCCAAGCGGAGATGGAGCCTCACAGTAGATAGATGTAAATTAATGGATGTTAGAGAGTCCCGGAAAGAAAGCTGACAGAAAGCTGACAGACTACACTCAGGTAAACTTGCTGGTGGCAAGAAGGCTTTTGCCAATGCAACTTGCCATAGACAAGTCAAGGCTGAAGAACCTTTGGAGTCAAAATTTATCTTGCAGCCTGCATAGCTGCCAGTACAGCATGCCTGCCTTTGACGAGACCTACTGTAGATGACCTAAACTGCAAACATCCCAAACACCTGTCGACAGCAGAGATCACTTCGCAGGGGTGGGTTGAAACATGCTGAGACCTTGAGCTACTCATCGGTATAACATGGTATAACTTAGTCCTGACTGTATTTCGAGCTTTTGCTCTAGCTTTGTGCATCGACTATACCATAGGGCCTAATGTCCATTGCATCCGTGATTCCCAAGCATCCAGGTCACCTATGGCACGCTGGATCTTCGGGAAGAAAAGGACATGTCGCGCAGACTATGGGAACATAACCTCCACAACTGCGGCTGGCCTGATTTTCCCCGCAACCTCCACCCTGACTTTTGGATGCCGGGGATTTAATCAATGAAAGCATGAGGAATCCTCAGAATGTCTTATGATGTTTTAAAGGTGTTTACGCTTGTAGTCTGAGTTGCATTTCCTTTTCAAGTCTGCGATTCCACATGTTCACAGGGATAGGGTAAGGCCTGACATGAATTGGCACGTTGGATGCGCTCAATGAAGCGGTTTCACTGGCAGAGTTGAATTTCTTTCAGCTCGATCTTCCAAGGTAGTGCAAAGTATAAGGGCTGTCCTTTGATGGTCTTCAAGCCTGATGAACCACTGGATGAACCCTACCAGCTTCATGTGCACTTGCTGTACGTGCCCTGGTCAAATGTGGCTGCAGTGAACTGAATGAGTAGAATGAGCAGACGACGGCTGCCACAGCCGTGCATTGAACCTCTTTGAAAAGTCGTGTAAGGCAAAGGTAGAGTCTGAGTAAAAGCCGCGAAATGCTCAAGACAAGAGTTACATATTTGTTTGATTCATATTGATTTTTATATATGTTTGTCATGTTCATCCTTTGCTATCCCTGGTGTTGGCCAAGGAGGTTGACGAAGCTGCTATGATGGCGGATCCATTGACAGGCATGCCAGGGCATAGTCCCAAAGGCCAGGTGGCGAAGCCGGACTACGAGCGTTTCGAGCGTGACCTGCCGCTTGGCAATCCATGGTACCCCAGAGGATTATCTTCAGGTAGTCAAACAATGGCACTGGGAAATCCCGAAACCAAATGGCCAAATAGGTATTAAAGGGGAAGATCATCTATGAACGGGGTTGTCCGTTGAAGATCATCTATAAACGGGGGGATTGTCCGGTGCTATGTTTGATTACAGAAAGTGTGGGGTAGATTGCAAGGCACAAATCAGACCTTTGAGCACGAATTTTGCAGCTTGCCCTCTGCTGCCCCTGAGGTCTTTGTTGCTACCGCCTGCCATCTCCTACCTCAACGACACGGAGCCAAAGCTGCCATCTCTCCCAACAGTTGTTGGCAGCAACATTCCTATCACAGCTTTTCGTCGAGCGGCGAGGCAGCTGAGAGGGACAACTGTCTTTTCTCTGGCGCCACAAGTGGAAGAACGTTCCATTAGATTGTGGAGATGGGATGAGCTTGGAAAGCGGATCATTGACTATGGTCAAGACGTTGCTCAGATAATTACTTGACATGTTAGTTTCCGCGTGTGCTCCTGTGTGCTGGTGCTCTTTGTCCAGCATCATGCGGGAAACACTGATGCACGGGACAGGGGGGTTCCTTGCAAGAGCCTGCACGCCATAGCTTCACCAGTTGGGCAAGAAAGCAGCGGTGCTGAGTGGTTGGCGTATGGTTGCTGTTGGTTCCCTCCACCCGTTTGCTCAGCCGAGGTTGTAAATCTGAATGCCAGCTACTTGGAACATTTTGCGCGTGTTCACTCCCAGCCGCTGTTGCAGAACTACTCTTGGACCTTGAAGGATCAGCTGGACGGCATTGGGATGCCGATAGGAGTGCTATGGGCAAACCTCTGCTTTGCTTGAAGCAATCTTTTGCTGGTTGGTGACCTTTGGTATTTCATGGCATTTAAAGTAATTAGTAATTTGCCTTCAATGCCTTCAGTTCGCCATCCAGTAGAACACGTCATACAGTGTTAAATAATGCTCCACTCTTAGCTTACTGGTTCCATTTTCCTCTTGGTGATTTGAGACCAGCAATAAGACCACCAGCTCTCTTGTTTATCCAGTGGCAAGTGCAGGGTTGACTGCCAAGCATCCAGGTAAACCATTCAGATACCAATAGCAGCAACGTCACCGCCCGGGCGTTGACCGCCTTCCGCAACCTGTGTAATAAGCGTCGCGGGACCAATTCATCGCGGCATATTCTTTGCTGTGTGATGGATCAGTCGCATGCATACCATCAACGTGACTATGGAAGCTTGGGCCGATGCAGATCAGGTTCTAAGTCGCACCTAAACTGGCCCGTGGGGTCTCCCTGTGACTTGGGACCCCCAAGTCATCCATCCTTCATGAGCTGTCCGTAGCTTTGTCGCAGCAAGTGGTTCTTCCATCATGGTTCCCTTTTGAGTGGCTTAGGAAGTCATGAGCCCTACCCGTTTCCTTTTTTTGGCCTCACGCACCTTGGTGGATCGTCAAGTGCCTGAGTGTCCTGCGACGTTGCTGGAGAGGTTTGGATGCCATCATGGTCTTCAATAGTCAGACTCCGACTCAACTCACTTACTACAGGTATGCGGTATGCAAGTGTTTGAAGAGGACTAGGACCTAGAATCATTCTAGATATTGTCATTTTGTGTTCAAAGCCAGTGTAGCTGCTGCATGTGCGAGATCCAGACTTCTTCCCACTCAGCAGCTGCTTTTCACCAAGGCAAAAGTTAGGGTTCCATGCTGGAGACCGCTACGGATATCCATTCCGGGAGCCAGTGGACACTTCAGTCTTGGGTTTCTTCAGCAATAGCAGCTGCAGTCTGCACTAGCATTTGTTTGCATGGATTTAGACAAAACATGACGACCTCACTACGACGTCACTGGAAAGATGATTAGTGAGGGGTAACTATCCCAAGAGTGGCCTTGCTTCAGGTTGGTGAATTCTATTGAATTCTCATACATCCTTAGTTTGTGTATGTTTATGTGAGCTTTCTTAAGTGGTGATTTTGCTTGTTGCTAGTGTGGCAGCTGCTTCAAAGCTCTGCTGATGAGACTTCAACATTCCCTGCCATTCAAACGAAGAAGTGAGGCAAAAGCGCCACGCGCAACATGGACGCTTTCGTGGGCAAGGTGTTGCGCGGCCGAGTGGCGCCTTCCCACGAATCCAATTTGGTACCAAACAGGACCTGGGCACGCGGAGAGGTGCAGGAAGTGGTCTGGAAAACTTATCAGAAGGCGCCTGGGAGCTGGGATGTCCAGTGAGTTGGGGCATAGCTTCCTGAGCTAGCGGCACTCAACATCATAAGGTGTAGTCACACCAGTCCTTTCAAACACGGGACACCTTGGCAAATAGAATTTACTTGGACCCAATAGGTCGTGGATCTAATGCCAAAATGCAGACGTATAGACCATCCTGGCTGTTACCCTGGCAGCTGGTATTATATACATGGGAGCCCATGACTACGAACTGCCGGGTCTCCCAAGATACATTTTGTTGGCAAAAGGCTATGCCTGATTCTGTTTTGCGTTGATGCGAAGTCTTTTGGCATCTCTGTTCCAAGAAGATGCAACAAACGACCGAAAGTTTGTTTTTCAGCCCCCAGGTTCACATCCAAGCTTGTGATTGTTCATGGAAGTAAGGAGATCAATGGAAGCACGGCAGACATCCTACTGGAGCTGTATGACGACCAAAGAAAGATTCTGAGCTGTGACTGTTGGCACCTTTGTTTGGTTTGTTGTTTTGAGCAGCTGCTTCTTGGACTCTCAGTGGTGAGGCCGCTAGAAAAGTTTGTTATTATTTTCAGATTTTTCAGATATTTCCGGACCTTGAGACCTTGGAGCCTACATGGCATGCTCACCAGCTGAGGAAGCACCACACTCTTTCGGCCACTATGGAGGTTATAGCCAAGACCTTGAAGGACTACAGAGATCTGAAAGTGGCACGCATGGAAGTCAGTCAGTGTCTCGGCTTTATGCAACCTGATGCCAAGAGTCCCTCCAGAGCCTAGCAGTTGCTAGTGCAGCGTAACTTGTTTATTCCAATGCTTCAATACTTGCCTGGAAGCAGAAACCTTATACAAAAAACAAGGTGGGCCAGAGAACCCAAAAGCAAAACGGCTCACAGCACGCTTTTTTCTATCTTACACGAGAAAGTCTTCGATGTGCTTTTGACGGAACTGAGATTTGTCAATATGGGAAAATATCATATATGGTACACAATTTGTCGGGACAATCGCAATGATGAAATTTGTCCTGAAAAACCCGCCCGNGACGGAACTGAGATTTGTCAATATGGGAAAATATCATATATGGTACACAATTTGTCGGGACAATCGCAATGATGAAATTTGTCCTGAAAAACCCGCCCGAGCAGCTCTGCGTTGAGCTCTCCCAAAGCCATTTCCACGGCTTCATGTCTGGTTGAAAACCCGTCCAATGAACAAATTTTTGCCCGTGCATGTCCCATTGCCCAACACTCGAACACCGTTTGNAAACCCGTCCAATGAACAAATTTTTGCCCGTGCATGTCCCATTGCCCAACACTCGAACACCGTTTGACCACTCTTGGGCACACAATGTTTCGGGACAATTGCATTGCTGAAATTTGTCCCGAAAAACTCGTGCCAACAGCTCTGCATTAACCCCTTCCCACGACTTCTGTCCACGGTTTTATACAAAATAAACCTCCTGCAGCAACAAACATTTTGCCGTGCACGTCCCATTTTTCAGCCTTTGGACACCGTTTGACCGGTCTTGCAACCGTTTGACCAGTTTTGGGTGCACAATTTTTCGGGACAATCGCAATGATGAAATTTGTCCTGAAAAACCCGCCCGAGCAGATCTGCATTGAGCTCTCCCAAAGCCATTTCCACGGCTTTATGTCTGGTTGAAACCCCGTCCAATGAACAAAATTTTGCCCGTGCATGTCCCATTGCCCAACATTTGAACACCGTTTGACCAAGCTTGGGCACACAAGACAATCGCGTTGCTGCAATTTGTCCCGAAAAACTCGTGCCAACAGCTCTGCGTTAACCCCTTCCCACGACTTCTTTCCACGGTTTTATGCAAAATAACCCCCCTGCAGCAGCAAACGTTTTGCCGTGCATGTCCCATTTTTCAGCCTTTGGAAACCGTTTGACCGGTCTTGGGACCATTTGACCAATCTTGGGTCCACAATTCTTTCAGGNCAAACGTTTTGCCGTGCATGTCCCATTTTTCAGCCTTTGGAAACCGTTTGACCGGTCTTGGGACCATTTGACCAATCTTGGGTCCACAATTCTTTCAGGACAATCGAAATGATGACATTTGTCCTGAAAAACCCGTACCAACGGCTCTGCATTGAGCTCTCTCAAAGCCATTTCCACGGCTTCATGTCTGGTTGAAAACCCGTCCAATGAACAAATTTGTGCCCGTGCGTGTCCCATTGCCCAACACTCGAACACCGTTTGACCAATCTTGGGCACACAATGTTTCGGGACAATCGCGTTGCTGCAATTTGTNAGCAACAAACGTTTTGCCGTGCATGTCCCATTTTTCAGCCTTTGGACACCGTTTGACCGGTCTTGCAACCATTTGACCAGTTTTGGGTAAACAATTTTTTGGGACAATCGAAATGATGAAATTTGTCTTGAAAAACCCCGCCCGAGCAGCTCTGCATTGAGCTCTCCCAAAGCCATTTCCACGGCTTTATGTCTGGTTGAAAACCCGTCCAATGAACAAATTTGTGCCCGTGCATGTCCCATTGCCCAACATTTGAACACCGTTTGACCAATCTTGGGCACACAATGTTTCGGGACAATCGCGTTGCTGCAATTTGTCCCGAANCCGTTTGACCAATCTTGGGCACACAATGTTTCGGGACAATCGCGTTGCTGCAATTTGTCCCGAAAAACTCGTGCCAACAGCTCTGCATTAACCTCTTCCACCCATTTTTTTTTCACGGTTTCATACCCTCCCGGCGAAACTTTCCGCAAGCTATTTGCACGCTTTCCTTGCTTCCCATCTCCGTCCACCCCTGGCATAGCGAGGGAGGGCCGCTTCGAAGGGCGTTCGATAAACCACGGTTTCCTTCCTTCCCGTCTCCGTCCACCACTCCGTATCGCTTCCTTCGCCGAAGCTTTCCGCAAGCTATTTGCGCGGCTTCCTTCCTTCCCATCTCCGTCCACCCCTCCGTATCGCTACTTTCCGGCGAAGCTTTCCAAACTATTTGCACGGTTTCCTTCCTTCCCATCTCCATCCACCACTCCGTAGCGCTCCTTCTTGGCGAAGCTTTCCGAAAGCTATTTGCACGGTTTCCTTCCTTCCCATCTCCATCCACCACTCCGTATATCGCTCCCTCCCGGCGAAGCTTTCCGCAAGCTATTTGCACGGTTTCCTTCCTTCCCATCTCCGTCCACCTCCGTCCACCGCTCCGTATCGCTCCCTC
>BGPT01002253.1:74403-99632 GCA_003297045.1 Symbiodinium sp. clade C Y103 | reverse complement strand
AAACCGCCTTAGTTACCACCAATATGATTGTGCTTTTTGGGCATATGGTTCATAAGGGGGAGGCAGTTTAACACTGTTAGTGGGGGGGGCAGGACCTAAGTTATATAGATTCCAATCATATCGAATCGTATCCCATTATAAACACCAGTATAGTAACCCCCCAAAAGAATAGAAATGTATAAATCATCATGTTTATCACTGTTCTAATATTTTAGTAGGATTCTACTTTACCATCTTTTTGGGAGTTCCTTTTAAAGTGATGGGGAAACCTTCCAACCTTGGGTCAGGTTTCCCTATGAACCCTGACCTTTCCTGGCCAGGACCTTGTACAAAATGGTGCCCTGATTGCTGGTGGATGTGGAGCCGCCAAAGGGGCTGCTATTTTGGTGTATATGTGTGATTTCATCTAGTCAGACTTGTGTGGTTTGTATATATGTGAGTGTATAAATAATGTGTATATATATATATATATATCTGTGTGTGTGTATGTGTGTATGTAAATATATGTGTGTGTGTATGTGTGCGAGCACTGTTTTGACTCAAATGTGATTACAGGAGATGAAAGTGTAATGAGAGTTCTTTGTATGTCACTTCAAGGTTTCAAAACACCAACAGCAACTGTTGTTTTTTTGTTCTATGCCGACCTTGGGTCGGATTGCATTTTAAACTCACTCATATCATGCTTTTGATCAATCAGAACCATGCCAGTCAAAAAAACTACGGGTTCGTGTGGGGGTGTTTAAGATTAGGATGATGTTAAATCAACCCCAGACTTTCATGGCCCCAAAGCTTGCCACCGCGTTTTGTGGAGGGCATGGTACCACAACCACTGGCGATCAGATCGACCACTTTCAGACAGACAGAGACTGAGCCATATGGAGCTATTGGCTGCGGTAGGGTCGAACAACATACCCTCTGGTGAACTAACATAGCTACTGAAAATGGCCATTTATAGTGGATTTTCCCATTAAAAATGGTGATTTTCAATAGTTATGTTAATTCACCAGAGGGTAATGTATGATAAGCTAATCAAATTGCAACAAGTCGACCATGTGTTTGTTGGGAATAATTATCCAACAAAGTCATGTAAAGTCATTCTCATCATGCCCCTTTTCTCAACGCAAGTCTCATGTCTCCCCTGAGAAGTTGGTAGAGCAGATCATGTCATCTGCCACGCGACCCGCATGATTTTTGTGATTTGAAGTTGGTGCCCGCCGCGTTAGTTTCACTTGGTGGACCCGTTGAGGCTGAGACGAGTTTTTCATGACTCTTTGGATTGGTTAAGACATGGTGCTGTTTTCAAGTTGCCTTGGCCACCTCAGGTTTGGGCCAGAAATGGCAGGAGAAGTATGAGCTAAAGTAGCTATAGGGAAAAGAAGCTGGCTCACTAAAAGGCATCATCATGCTCCTGGACCGTCCAAATCCTGAAAATGCTCTGGATCTGGAAGGTCCAGGAATGAGGATAACTTATGGTTGATGCCATTCTCCAAAATTCTAAATGCCTACAATCCCATGGCAGCTGGTTATTCCCACCATAAAACATGGCAGCCCTCAGCATTGCCCACGGTGTGAAACGCCGCGCGGTTTCGGGTCACCACTCTGTTCAGCAGGCGTGAAGCCACCATTTTTTCTGCTGGCTGTTGTAGCCATGGGCGTTACCAGGATTCAACCTGATGAGTAGTGGGAATTTCTCAGGATTATGAATGGAGATCTAAGTGGACATAGTACAGTATATTTTGGGGGTTACTATGATGAAATAGGGATTCATACCAGGAATTTGCAATGTTATAATATACCCATATACTGGTCAGTAATATTCATATGAAATGAGGATTCATACTGTGCATTTGGAATGGGGATGAGGATCCTGAGTAAACCATAGCGACCCCAACCATGACCTCACCAGTTTGATGATGGGAATTGGATTGGGGAAATCATCCCCAAACTATTTCCAACTTGGGAAATATGATCATGTTCATTCATGTTCCTAGATCCATGAAAATTACAACTGGTGAGTATAAATGGGGACTATAATATATATGTATATATACATATGTGTGTGTGTGGATTATTTTCACAAATCGACGCATGGGATTGCCAGGGTCGAGCTGTTGGGAAGATGGGGTTGTGATCATCAAAATCGGAACATAACTTGAAGCAAAACTATAATGGGGATGGGGGATTAAGAGTGACTTATATTGATTATATGATCATATAATAGTGATTATAACGGGGATTACTGGATTACTGTGGATAAATACTCCTCACATGCCCATGTTCTTTAAACACGTTGTCTGCCCAGAATGATCCCATGGTCGTTCTGTTTGGGTCCGAACAATCCATGGCTCGTAGTCAACCATGGCAGGACGACACGCGCGACCAAAAATCGCGAGCGCGCGGACATGCGCGCGGGACAGCCATATGGCCAGGTGGTGCGGTGTGTGATGAGCAAAGGCGAGGAATGAGTTTGTTCATCCTTTTGAAACCCACAAGTCACATAGGTCCTTCAACACCTGCTTCACCCGTATAAGATAGAATCATCATGTCCATCTATATTTCCAATATTTTCCAATGGCAAGCAACAATAGGTGTATGGATTTGCTGAAGATGATGTTCTATTTTCCCAAATGGGAAATCCATGGAAATCCATACTTACCCAATCTATGGGGAATATGTTATTTTTGTATATTTTTGTTGGGGGTTCCTTAAACCAATCCAAGTCATACTTGGTCACACGCCTGGTCATGAGCCATGCAATTCTCGAGAATGGAGTCAGTCTGGGCTGGAGAGACGCTTCTTGATGACTCTGTTTTTTCTTGGGCACCCACTCAAACCACTTGTTGGGTGGGGGATGGTGGGGGTATTTTCTATCAGTTTCTATTTGAAAAGTAAACCATTGGCATTGTCACAGTCGAAACAATCTCAAGGTTTTCGAGTTAAAATTTGAGGTATCTGGCTGGCCGGTTATTTTTGGTAGATTGAAACCACCGAAAAGTCATAGAATCTGGGTAAGCCTCAGAAATTAGCCACGTCAAGCTTGGATGATTTTGGAACCAGCCATGTTTCTCTCTTGTTGCAGCACTTGGCTGACTCCGACGGCAAGATGAAAAGCGGCAAACAAAAATAAGAGTAGCCACCAATTTGCCAAAGTGGACATCAGCGCACCGAAGTTGTGCGCTCTTTCGATTTGGGGCCGGGGGCTCTTTCAAGGGGAGATCAAGGTTCGGTCACGTTGGATGAAGCCCTGTGGGCCAGATGTGTCTCGCATTTTTGGTGTCCTCTACGGGAACTCCAACAGACCTATGGAGCACACCTCATCCAATTTGAAGAGGGTTGATGAAAGGACTTTAGATCCGATTGATTGGGTTTTCCAACAGATTTACCTGACAGATCATCCAGTATATTGTACAATATCTGATCCAATAAGTTGTGTAATTGTTTTTCCGGAATTTCTCACAGTCGATCGGAAGATCCCGAATTTTCCCATGTTTTTCCTGGTATTTTCTCATCTCATCGAACCAGACATCTTCCTGGAGACCCCCACAAATCGGGGCACCAGCTCCAGCGCCCTTGCGTTGGGGAGGCGACAGCGCCGCATGGTGCAGCGCGGGTGTTGTGGTACTGCTGGGGGATGGACTGATGAATTGGTTTAATGGGATATTTATTGTGGGATTTAATGGGGCTTAATTAATGGGCAATAACTATGGGGATTATACTAGGTAATGATGGCTATAGAGGATTTCTCATGGAATGTCATGCATTTGTTTTACCTTCTTCTGCCTGTTTAGTTGTTGTTCGTTGGTTTCATCATCCCCTGCAATAGTAAAGCATGAAGAATGATGGCTTTCACAGCTCCCATCCGGTTCGAAACCACCAACCAGTGAGTAAAGTATGCCCAGTTCCAAGAGTGGCTGAACACAAGATGTGGCGAATAGATGATGCTGGGAATACTGTAGGACATGGTGGTCCACTATAGCTACATGTTGGGAAAGCTCACAATGCTGCTAGTTGTTGCTTAAAATTCTTTAATAGGGCTGCAGCCACCAAGTGACTTTTAGCTTCTGGAATTTTTGGGGACGTCCCCTGCAGTCCATGTACCTGCGCGGCTTCTGTACAGAAAATAATGGCTCTTGGATGCGCCGTTGCTCCATTGCCGATTTCTGGCTGAGCGATTTCGAAGAACGGCGGAAGGTGCGACGAATTTGAAGAAAAGGGCTGGTGCTGCGTAGCAGCGGTGGAAGACGAGATCAGTGGCCTCACCAATGGGGAAAGTAACAACAAACATGTGTCTTGAACATGTTTCAACTGAGGAGAGGTGATGTGGTAGACCCAATGCAAACACCTACGAATGGATCTTGACATATCTTGACCATTTTTGGGAAGAATCTTTAGAGATCGATGGTTTATTCTTTGGTTTACCACATCAGCAGTAAAGCTGCTTGGTGGTTTCACAGCTGCCAGGGTGGTTGAAACCAAACACCTGGTGGTATCGTCATCCTGGACGATGGCTGGTCCCCTGGTTTTATATGGTGAAAATTCTATGTGGACATTCGTGTGAATATGGGGATCTGGTTCAATTTTCGGACCATTCCTGCCTAACAATGGAGTTCCAGCATTCGTAGATTGTCATCGATCAAACTCCTTGCAAGAGATTGGATTTTCATGGGTTTTCCATGGCCGTGTTTTTTTTCAATAAAAGTGGTTTCCAGATGTTTCCAGTACATCTTACCTGACCGAACTTCAGTGAATCCGCGGTGAAGCCTGTGGACGTTCCGCAGCCATTGGCTTAAGGGAGATGGAACATGGAAATCAAAGTGAATACCCTTTGGTGAACTAACATAGCTATTGAAAATGGCCATTTATAGTGGATTTTCACATTAGAAATGGTGATTTTCCATAGTTATGTTAGTTTACCAGAGGGTATTGATGAAAACCATGACTACCCATCCATTATTTACCATACTGTTTCACAGACAACCTGGAGGGAAAAAAAACACGCGTCATTCGAGTTCTGAAGTTTGAGCCAGTCTATCCTCCATCAGGTTGCCAAACCGTTGGAGATTATCCTGCGTCTTGTGTAGACAAAGTCAAACGCCTTTGACATTTTACGTAGACCGTAGACCTGTTATGTATGTTTAGTCATATCGTTGTTCGATATATTGGTATATGAACTTCACGGGTCAATGAGACCCCTTCCGTATCCAGTCTTTTTTCCTCATCCAATCCGTCCAAATCACCTGGAGACACATTTGGAGACACCTTACATTTGGAGACACCTTTGCCGCGTTTCTAGCGCCATGCAGCGCTCCCATAGCCATCTTGCGAGTACCCGAGGTTGGGCTGTTGAGCCATGGGTTTTTGGTAAAACCTGTTGGATTTGTTTGGAGAGTCAGGTGAAATGTATAGGCTCAGAGGCCACACATCGCCACCAGAGCTATGATTTTGCGCTTACAAAGTTCTGATTCAGCTTTTCTCTTCGTGCGGAGAAGTGTTCATTGATCCAATCCCCCGAAAGATCAGACTCTCCCTGCATATTGGACCCAAAAATACGAAACTATACGAAACCAGAGTTTCCGGAGAGTGTCTATCATGAGGAGGAACTCATATGTCGGATCGTCATAGCAACGCGGTGTTGCAACACTTGCTGGTGATAGCTGTTAAGGCTCCAGCGGTGCCCAGCACCAGGGTTGGAAACAAACTATGACCAGTGAATCATCCATAGCTATCCATGAGTCCATGAGTCCATGGGGTTTCAGCCTTTTCCAGCCACAAATCTGGATGAATTTGGATTATAATTAGTGACCAAAAAATGTAACACGTCACTGGAATGATGTGAAGGGGAAGCGTCCTCCAATGGTCTTATTTGAGCTATATGTTTAAGTTAGTGAATGATTGCAATTTGGCCAGAATATTTTTGCATAAACATAGGTATATGTGTATACATCAGCAATCCCATAGAGTGATTAGATTTCCATGATATTCCAATTGTTGGTGAAATCCCCATTGGATTCACTCAGCCCTCCTCCCGTGGCTTCCATCGACGCATGGGGGTCCTTACGGTGACCGTCAACGAGGAGACCGGGGTCGACCCGGTCAAATTGTTAAGGGGGTCACAGTTGAAAGATCATATTGTTTGGTTCAATGCACCATGATGTACCTCAGAATGCACACCTTTATTTAGCCCTGTTTCAAATAATATGATAGAAAGTTGATTTCTCACGATCTAGTTTCTGCCAAAGATAGTTCTATGGAGCTTTTTCCGCACCAAGGTACAGGTCGTAATGTAGGACCCAGGATACCGTAATGTATGCTTAAGATACCAGCATCATAGCACTAGTCAATGAAACCTAAGGGTGCCCCCTAAAAGGTTTCTTCGACACAAATCAGGCTTTATTGAGGAGTTACTAGGCAGCATAAACCCAAAAATGGTCCGTGCCTCAGCTTTACACGCGACAAGACATATGGTGACCACATGTCGGATGACGACATGTAGGCAACGTCGTACTGTACCGCATCTTCTCTTGCCCTTGGAGACATACTGTGCGCTACACTTTGGAGGCTTTCCTCGCATGTGTGCACACACTGCTGCGATATCGCTGTAGTTTCTTTGCTTGTGCGCGCAGGAATTCCGCTTGCTGCTCACTTAGACTACATGCTAACTGCAGAGGATCTTCTCTTGCATCCGTAAACATGTTTGAGCATACGCTAGACGATCTTCTCGCGGTGAGTTTGTTGCTAGAGCTGAGTCAGATTTCACATATCTGAGGCCTACAAACATATATGCTTTTGCGCGCTTTTTTTGGTAAACATGGTCGGGTGGTTTCAAATATTTCCAATCATGGTTTGATTTTCTGCATCCATTTATTCGGATGATCTCCATTGACTACAAGGATTTATTTGTTACGAGATTAGTGTGACTTCTTGAATTATTTTGGGATGCTGCTGGCGCTGAGGAGTTTCCCTGGCTATTGAAGATCGTACCTTTCATGTTCATGAAACAAGTTTGCCGGTCGGACATCTTTTTTTCCGAAGCCTTGTGGCACCGTTTTTCCCTGCACCATGGCTTTGACGGGTCCAGCGGCTCGTGATGAATATGAGCAGCGGCTGCAACGAGTGCATGAAGGTGAGCCTTGGTCCCTGAAGGCCTATCGAGAGGAGGTTTGGAAATCGGCAGCTGCTTCCTTGCCACAGAAGCACGTTAGCATAGCCTTTTCGTCCAACCAGAGGCCTGGGAAGCACTCCTTCTACGACAGATTCTACTGTCTGAGTTGCCGTGACGGTTGTCAGTGGTGTGGGATTTCGACATACCACTTTGACCAGATTCGTTTTTGCATCAGAGCCACGAGCAATGACTTGCACACCGACCTGTCTGCGTGTCTAGTTTGCATTGGTGGGCCTGCCTGGTTAGTTTGTCGCTGTGAAAGTCATGTTTCTAGCGTGGAAATATGAGAGCTGTGGTCGTTGAAATTGCTGGCACACGGAGGCAGCCACAGCAGAGCAATTTGGTAGATTCCCTAAGCTGTTGAAGGAAAAGTACCAGGATCTCCGGATGAGTCTTGCTCGTTCTGCAGCGGGGTGATGGACAGCAGCAAGGGTCAGGTCTCGGTGGCGTTTCTGTTGCCGGAGCCCAGATCCAGAGCGACAGGTATTCTGTAGCAAACATGTCTCACTGTCTCAACTATTTCATCTTTTTTAAATTTGTAGCGCGCCCCGCCGACTTTTGTGTCCAACAACAGGAGGAAAAAGAACAGCGTGTTTGAGCAAGCATCCTTTTCATCGCGTATAGTTTCGACAAGGTGCACCTGGGATATACAGATATAGTTCTTAGTAGATCCTGCTTGGGAGAAAAGTTGCGAGAAGCCTTTGTTTGCAAGAACTCATTGGAAAGGTTGTTTCCACAGCACTGGTGTCAACTGTAATTCCTTTTTTCGCAACACAATACGCAACCTCAGCGCGAGCTTCATCGGCACCACCGTCTTCTTACTCACCATCGTTGATCTTCATCATAGTCATTTTCCCCGTCATCATCTGATCTTCAGAAGCACCCTGTTCTTCATCATCACCATCTTCTTCATCGTCTTCATCATCATCATCATCATCATAAAATCAGCACCCTCATCATCACCATCGTCATCAGAATCATCAGTCATTGTCATGTCGGGAAGGCGATCGCCGTCTATGTGCTTCTAAAGGTCTCCGATTGAATTTCTAAACATGTAGGTGATGCAGCTTCTATGAGTCTCTACAAGTCCCGAACAGAACTTGCACACGTTTAGACATTGAAATGACAGACTCTCCCCAGAAGGCGCGACTTTCGTGATAGCATAGAAAAAGGGTAGCATGCATGCAACAGAAATCGTACATCGGTTTTTAACCATCCTGTTCAGGCAGATGCCGAACACCAAATCGGCCCTGGGACCATACGCAGCTTCCTAAGTTTTTTCTCATGCTGTGCATGACAGTCTTTGCATCTTCTCTTCCAAGGCGAAGCCTGCCGCTTGAAGCGCGGAAATGGCGGTTCGTCCGTCATGGCTGCCCCTGCCACCTGTATTGTACGCATCATGATTTGTGGGACACGAAGATCGACGCACCGGGGGTAGTGAAGAAGCGGTTGGGTAACACCAAGAAGTGTTACCCGCCGAGCTCCTGGCTTACCAGGGAAGAGGCGCTAGCGACGTCAGTGCTAGATTGCATTCATTGGGAAACAGATGACTGACGTCGTCCGCTTGCAGGCCGAGCGCGAATGAGCGCGAATGCGAGAGACCCGGTGGACAGATAATGGAGGCACGACAGTTGCCCCAGTTGTCCTTTGACCTCCCACTGCAAACGAAAAGTGAAGTACGGTTTGTGTAGCGCTTCTTACCGCACCGCCTTCAAACAATGCAGCTGCTGTCAAGTCCTGTCTGAAAATCAGCTGCTTTTCGCTTGTTGCCACGCACCGGCGCACACGAGGGGAATCGTTTCACCCCCGGAGCACAGAAACCGAGCGCGAAAAAAGAGCGGCATGCATCTAGCGATTTTGTTAGAATTAGAAATGAACGCGCTTCAAATAGTTGCGAGTTCAGACCTGATGTCTGCATGGCATTGGAAATGAACAATTAGCCAAATCTGGGTGAAATTGTGGAAACGCTTTGGTACAAACTGCCGGCGCAGCATTGTATGTATGTATGTATGTATGTATGTATGTACGTACGTACGTGCGTACGTACGTACGTACGTACGTAGGTAGGTATGTATGTATGTATGTACGCGTGTATGCATGCATGTCTATATGTCTATATGTCTGTTTTTGCCGCCTTCGTCGTATCGAACACAAGTTTTTTTCAAATGGAAGTTGATTGCAGATTCGAAGAAAATCTCACTTACTTACCACTTACCTGGAACTGCAGCTTTTTGTCTCTAGCAATTCAGACCCATGTGAACCAAAGTGTCGATCCAGCGAGCAAGCAAGTGAAACTGGGTACCTGGTGAACGTCCCATCTGAGCGCAGTGTGTAAGGAACTTTATTGCACCCACCCCACCTGTGTGCGGCTGAGCTTGCTTTGTGTGTATGTATGAGACCACTCTGTGCGCATACCTGACCTAGATTTGTGTCCGTGTCTGACTCGGGGGTGTGTGCGCTGATTAGTTGATTCTGCGTGCGTGGCTGGGTTGTTTCTGTGTGTGTGGCTGGGTTTTGTCTGCGCGCGCCGTTGAGTGCGACCTGTGTGCGTGGCTGAAGCGTTTGCCCCAAAAAATAGGGGTTTGTGAAACTTCGCCCTACTTTAGTAGTGCTGCCCGGTTTATAAACACATATTGTTAAATATGTTAAACCATGTCAAACCAAGTTTTTATTTCACCAAAAAGACGTGTAATGAAACCGCACAAAAGCCTTCAAGCGACCCTATTGAATCCATGTGTGCCAAAAGATATATCATATCATATAGCCATACAATCAATGCCATACAATTAGGTGATTATAATGTGTATCTAGATATACATCCTTTAGATTCCCCTCACATTCCCATCATATCTCCATTATTTGTTGCTCAATTTCCATAGTTTTTGACCATGGCGCGTCTCTGACCATCAGGGCGCCCCGTCGCTCAGTAGGAGATTCTGCGGCAGCAGAACTGGCGTCAGATCTTGCAGCATGCCTTGGAGCGGGGTGAGGTGCCACGGTACGCTACCAGCGGATGGGGGTTAATGGGGGAAAAAATATGTGGATTTGACTGGGTTGTACCCTCTGGTAAACTAACATAACTATGGAAAAACACCATTGAATGGGAAAATCCACTATAAATGGCCATTTTCAATAGCTATCTTAGTTTACCAGAGGGCATTTTTTTATATGTTCCCTACTTGGGACGATGATCGATGATCATCTCACTTGAACTAGCAATGTTCAAGCAGTCAGAACCACCAACGAGCCCATGGTTCAAGGTGGAAACAATGGTTTCAAGTGTTTTTCCCTTCAAAACTTTATTGGCACTTGCGGGCAAACCAACAAGGAATGGTGGAATGCAATATGGGGTCGGTAGAAATCCGAATAAGACAAGGTCGAATATCTGAGCCACTGAAAATGGGTATGGTTCAGACCTATTCACCTCCTATCTTGGTTTTTATGGGTCCCTGTTTCCCAATCAGTTTTCTATCCCAATATAATACTCGTGGACTAGTGGTCATATCCCGAATACGTGTATAAGCAAACCTTAAATCATATTGAAGTTGTCCAATTCTATTCCATCTATTGTATATCCCAATTGTGATTGGTTTTATGCACTTCTGTATGTCTCAACTTGAACCCTTATTATCAGCTATAGAAAATTATATACTTAGTATCACCATGGTCTTGCACCCTTCCCTCTATTTCATAGTAAAATTTGAATGATCGTGTCCGACAAGTTGAGACCCCCTAGATAGCAAAGGTCACAGAACTTGGTGAATTCTATGGGTCATGGGGGATAGAATTATATATACTTAATATCAGTTAAGCAAACTAACAAACACAACTGGGAGGTTTCACCTTGTACCAATCGGATCTTCCCACCCTTCCCCCGAAAAAGTGGCGCACAGGTCATGGATGAGCTGAATGCTGTGACCTCTTTGCACCGCTGCGCCAAGTTCTACCGCGAGGTGACCGAGGGGTGGCCGGGCACGGCTTGGGGGGGTCCTGAAAAATGGGGAGAGCTTAACCAATGGCAATGCGGAAATACCCTCCCGTACTTAAACATGGCAATTGCAATTCCACTTGAGATCTCAACGAAATGATACTTTGGTTTGACCAGAGATGGGGTATCCCAAATCACAGAACATCATCCAAAGCTAAGACTCTTTAGTTTCATCCAGCCCATTTTAAAGTGGACTATGGATTTGGAGGTTTCCGAAGTCATGGGGGTTACCTCGTTGCATCAGTGGACCAATCACTGCCTGGCTTGGGATCCAGGAAGAGGGCCGAACCTCGGTGCAAGTCATTCATCAACATCCAGGCGTGGAGCTTCAGCTCCAGTTCCGGAGGTTGCAGTCTGCTGTTTGTTTCCTGAATATGCAAATTGCATGGAAAACATATGGGGGTTTCCTAAAATGGGGGTACCCAAAAATGGATGGTTTATAATGGAAAATCCATGAAAATCCTATTAAAATGGATGATTTGGGGGTACCCCTATTTCAGGAAACCTCCATATTGGGAAATGATGGAAAACATATGGAACACATATGGGAGATTTTGGGAAATGATGGAAATCTGTGGGAACATGTGGGAACATCGGCATTTTCCATGGCAGATGAGACTATACCCAAAAGTGGACATCTGAGTTCTTCCCAAAACACTGAGCTGTAACCCTTTTTGGGTTTTCACATCAAGTGTAGCATGGCGATTCTCGGGGTTTTCCCCTTGAGGTTTCTTGACCTTGGTTGACTTGACGAAGCATTTCGCAGCTCGTTGTCGGCCACAGCAGATTGCCAATGCGCTCTGGAGCTTTGCGGTTTTGATGTTTCAGCTGCTCGACGTGGAGAATCCAAGTGACGAAGATCTAATCAACATATATGTCAACCCCAGATTCAGATGTACATTGGTTGATTCTCTGGTAATTGGATGCAATTGGAGGGGTCCACCCGAGAAGAATCCAACCCAGCCTCAGGCCAGTTGATCTTCTGCCGCTGCTGTGCAGGCGTGGCCGCGAAAGCGCGCCAGTCATGGAACAAGGGAGCAATCAGAATGCGGTAAAAGCCTTGAACCAAAAAGGAAGAATTACAGGTGTTCACGTATTTTGATGTATTTTGTAGGTTGTTCATGATTTTTGGAAGTTGCAAGATTGAAGGTTACTTTTGGTTGCACTGAGTTTAGCACCTTTCTACTGCGGCCAGGTTGGTTGTTATCCTGAGGCTTGGTTAAATCCATCTAAATCCCAAAATGCATCGTGTGCATAGTTGGATGAGGGGGGTAGACTTTGCATGTCTTTGCACTGCAGGTATAGTATTGTGTCTTCATCATTTGCTTTCCACTGCTCAGAATCGCTTCCGCAGAAAATCGACCTGGTGACCAGATGCAGTCGCCCCAAGAAAAATTGGATAGTAAACCCAGGTCCCTTTCTTCTGTTGTGAAAAACTTTTGAAAGAGAAACAATAGTTGCGTAGAGCAATGTGGGAAACCCAACAATCAACCTACCATGTGGAGATCCCATGGTGATGTTGGGGATGGTTCATTGATGTTCATTGCATTGGGTTTATCACATCCTATGTCGCCAGGTTGGCTGCTGAACGCCTGGGTAGCTTCGTTCCGCAGAACGTGTCCAACAGCGTTTGGGCGCTGGCCACCCTGGGCTTCATCGATCCCAGGCGTTGAATGGCGGCCTTAGATCAAGCCATCCTAGGCCATGTCGTAGGAATATAAACATAGGTGGCTAGTAATGTTCCCCATCAACATAGTAAGTATGGGTTGGTATTATGGTTAGCTGGCTTGCTGGATATTTTTTTTATGATGTTTATACCCCACAAGAGTCAAGAGGAGTATTTATTAATGTTTTGTTTCTCACAAACCAGTAAAATGGGATGGGAATAGGGGTATTTGTCATGGCTTAACCCTTTCATTTAGCTTGAGAATGGGTTTCTGCCTATTTCTGCCTTCTTTGAAATGGGAAAAGTCGTGGTCCCAGAAACTCAGAGATCTGCTGATGTTCTGCGGTTCTTCAGCAGCAGGCTTCTGGAGCTGGTGCCCAAGCACGTGGAAGCCAACCTCCGGGACTACAGTCCACAGGAGATCCACCATTTCTGTCATGTTCTCTTGGGGTTCCTCGGGAAAAAACACAAAGATGGAGATATCTTGAAACAATACATCATTTTTTTCATCTTCAATAAGGTAGAGGGGTGAACTTCTTCGTTTTTCATGGAAACCTGTTTTGCACCTAGCAAGAGGACTTGTCCAACACCTGTTGGGCCTTCGCGCGATTACAGCAGCCCTGTGACAAGCTTTTTGATTTGATCATCCAGGAGAGGTTCGGGTACCCTCCGGCGTCACCTGGCTTGCTGAAAAACCTACTAATTTTTAGATGATTTTCTATATTTCGTCCGATATGTTTCTACGATTTTCTCGTTGTTCATAGGGGATTTGGCCGCCTGCCACATTTGATGACACCGGAAAGTATTTGGATATTCAACCAAGCTCCCCCCACCCAGCTGATTTGTGGTGATGTATCCAATATTATCCAATGTTTGTAAACCGCCAATGAACTGGAATACAATCGCCAAGAATGGTGGCTATCATAGACCCACGTGTTTCTGTAAGTGGAACTGCATCCCTAGGCCCTGGGTTGGTGGTTTTGGATGGTGGTTTTCACCAGCAAAATATTATGAAGTTTACAAGTATAGTTGTGGATAAGACTTATTTACTGTAACCGCAAGCTGTTTGATGGGTGGTAACCAGCAAGTATTGACATCCATAGTTTTCAGATGAAGCCACCAGCCAGAGGAGTCATTAATTCAACTCCCTCGCTTTCAGCGGCTTGGCAAAGTTGATCCGAGCGGTTTTCTGTCCACATGGGGTAGACTGGTCCAGCAACTTGGAGTAGACCACGCTAAAAGATTCTATATAAGAGGTCTTTTGCAAAAAGTTCCGAAATGTCAGGTCCCTCAATTTTGGATTTTCTTGGGGCTTGGAACATAAAACATGAGTTGAACAGGTGTTGCCAACTCTTGGAACATTAAAACTCAAAGTCAGTCGTTGCAGTGCTAGGAAGCTGACCCTCGAGGCCGCAGAACATGTCCAACTTGGTCTGGGCCTGTGCGACCGTGATGTACAAAGACGAGGCACAGGGGAAGATGGGATCCCTGCAAGGTCATCCCCATGCAAGAGCTGGAAATAGATGGGGTCACCGGTGGTTGGGAAATGTTGGGCTATCCTTGTTTGACAAAATGATTCCGATGATTTGCAAGTGGGTTCGTTTGAAAATAAGCTGGCCAATTGGTGGCCTGAAACTCCTATCGTCGAGCATTATCTTCGCATTCAAGTTGCCAGTCAAGGTACACCTAATTTCTGGGCAAAGCCATGCCATATTGTTGGTGATATATGGTGATATCATATCCCCATGATATTCCCAATGATATTCCCAATGATATTCCCACCTTGTTTCGAGCCCAGGCAGCCATGCGCACTGTTGCCAGCAGCGCAGCCTTGCGCGTGGCGGAGTTCGGGACGCAGGATGATGCGTTGTTTTCCCTCGGACGTGTTACATTTTGGTAATCAAAAATAGCAATGGAAAATCCACTATAAAAGGACATCTGAATGGAAACACAATGAAAAACACATAAAGGTTTAAGGATGTCCCATGCATTTTGGAGGACTGCAGGACTTGATCTTGACATCGTTTTCAGATTGTTTGGGACTCCAATTATGCAATCAAAAATTTGGTTTCAAGCATCAGAAACCTGCCCTAGCGTTGGGGCTCCCAAGTTTAGGCATACGTAACGATGTTTGTTTGACAGAGTTCAGCCTTTGACCAATGACCAATTGCAATGGTGATGGACGTAGACTGCATTGATTCCCAGTGATGTATGTCTCAATTACATTCTTTACTCAAGTTTTGAAGGTTTTGGAAGCTTCAAAAGACAAGATGACATTTATATAATTTGATTTGACATAGTTGTCATGTGTCGAAGTTTTGAAATTTCAAAGACCCAGAAGATAATGCCTGGACCTGGTCTCTAGGAACCAGTAGGCATGACCAGCCCACATGCTGCCAGGAGTTGTCCAATCTCACTTGGGGATTGGCCACCCTGGGGATCTTATGTGAGGCGCACTTTCGGGGGTGGGACTGGATGGCTGGGGATGGAGATCTTCTTGTTGATGTTGTTGTGGATGCTGATGGTGATGGTTGCTGGATGGGAAGGTGGAACTGCGGAACCTGGTTTTTGATCCAACATATCCAACATAGAGTTGGATGCTCCAGCACAGTCAATCAATTTGATTTGTAAATGTCTTATCATTCAATGAAGCCTGGCAAAGAAACCAGCAGTTACCTAATGTCACATACATGTCACATGAGTACCACAAACCTCGGAAGTGTGGGTCCAAAAACTGAGGAACCCTCTACCTTGGCCCCTGCCTTGGTAGGACTGGATGGAGGCCAGTGGGGCCGAGATGATGAAACGCTCACGGGAATGCGTTCCGCAAGTGCCTCGCTTTCGCCAGTTGATTGCCCAAATGAAGGTTCTTTCCTGCATGGAGGTTGGAAAGTATGGTGATGTATGGACTGTATGGAGGTAATTTCAAACTTTTGAGTTTCTGATTCTGGTCACCATAGACCAACAAGAAGTTCCTAGATTGTCTCATTGGCCAAGACCAAGGATCTCTCGAACACCCTATGGGCCTATGGCACCTTGAAGCACAAGCGGAACGAGCACATGCGTGCCATCAACTGGGAAGTGATGCGTCAGATCGAGTGGTTCTCACCCCAAGGCCCAGTAAATGTTGGGGCCCAGAGGGCTGGAGCCCTGCATTCCAGGTTCTGCGAAACCAATCGAAATGGCAATTCTAAAAGTTGTCGAGGTTTCCTGCGGCTCATCCAGGGATTTTGCCACAGAATTTCCCAACAGAGCTCTTTGAGAGTTGAAGCAGGTACCTTTTTCCATGTTTCTGCAGGGGCAAGATGTCAGATTCTCAGCCAGGCTTGTCGAACGTGATTTGGGGCCTCTCCGCCGTTGAGTATCGAGATATGTCCCTTTGCTGGTGACGGGTTCGGGCGGGATGGTGCTTGCATGGTCGATAAATGGATGCAGTGTTTGGAACCCTTGCCTTCTGAATGATCAAATCACATCAAACCTGTTTGATATGATATCGACGTGACATCGCCTCTTGCCGCTATCTTTTTTGTGCAGCTATCATCCTCCATCAGTTGTTTTTCATTCCTTGTTTGCTCACTTTCCATTTCTCGTTGGTGTAAACAATCCATATCCGTTGATAATACCACTACTTTCTCCCCTAGATATCCTGACTGAGGTTGGGTTTTCACATCATGTTTGAATATGTTTGATAGTTACATCTCACATTGAAGATGTGTGTGCTTCGATTCCAATGTTCTTGCTTCAAACCGCTTGGCCCAAGCTCCAAAAGATCCTATCCCGCCTGTTCCCATTTATTGCCACTATGGAGTTTGCTCAAAAAATTCAAGAAGCCAACGTTTCTCTAAGTTCCAGATCCTTTTTTTTTTTTACTCCTTCAACTTCAACCCACCATTCGGATGATTCTTCATGATGCTAAAGATCCCATGACCCCCCCCTTTTCGTAACACATCAGCCCACCATAACCCCATCCACACCAGCCACCATCATCCCAGCTGCCCGAGGAAGGCCCTGACCTGCATCAGTGAGGAGGTGATCCGTCGCCCCATGGAGCAGCTGACGCCACCGGATATCTCCACGTGCCTCGGGATCCCATTGGATTGGCATCCCATGCTCGAATCGACTTAAAAAGATGACTATTAAATATAATTTAACCATACTTAGCCACTAGAAAATTGAAGATTTGAGAATTTGGACAAATTGGAGATTCGAGAATTTTGGGTAGAGATTTTTGTGATGGGATGTTATGGTGGATGGGAATGGCAGGGTGTTTTGGAATATGTTGGCATATTTGGGCTGATGTAGAGGGAAAGTTGTTTCGGGTGTGCAACCCGGTATAGTGGGGTTTGGCTGGGGGTGGTTGAAAGATTCTGCTACGTAGCTGTATTTTGACGTATGTCGGAAAATCGAAGTCCCAGAACCTCCAGGGCGCCATTTTGAGGATTCCATCCGCAGATACCTGCAGTCTAGAAGTACAAAGCTAGACCCCAAAATTGGTGACCAAGTATCAGATATTGTTTGTTCATGTCTTTTCAGAATCTACATTGCATTTTGAACAGGTTGTTATTGTTCAGGTTCCATGATACGTGGCCACCTCACATCACGACGGCCAAAGGTTGCTCTACAGTTTTGCGGTGCTCGCCTGGATGCACGAGGTGCAGCCGGTGGCACAAAGCGGTGGATGGTCGACCAGTGATTTCAGATCCATTGATGTGTTAGTGAGGATGGCTGACTGTTGATGGTGATGATGACTGATGGCTGACTGTTGATGGTGATGATGGCTGATGGCTGATTGTTGATGCTGATCATGGTTAATGATGGCTGATGATGATGGTGATGATGGCTAACGATGATAATGATGATGTTGTTGATGAATATTATTATGATGATGAATATTTTCAGTGTTACTTTACATTATTGTATGTTTCCATCATTATCACATCCACCTTTCAACAACACAACAATCGGCATGTCCTTCGCAATCGTTGCACCACAGGATGCCCTGCGAAAGCTCCGCCGCGCGGTGCGCGCCAAGATGCACAGCTTCGCGTCCAGAGATGTGGCGAACGTCTCCTGGGCCATGGCAGCTCGATGGGATGAGTCGGATGTTGAGATGGAGGTTTCCTAAGTCATGGGGGTACCTCAGATCATCCAAAATTAGATTATTTTAGTATTGAAAAGCATGGTTCTGGGATGTTTTGGGGGTCCCCCATTTGAAGAAACTGCCAGATGGATGTTGAGATGATGGATGAGGTGGCAACCATCCATGATTGCCAATAGATTGAGGGTTTAGCAGAACCATCACCATGAAGTTCCATGAAGCAAACCAAATTTGGCCATTTGGTGATTGTAAGATGTCAAACCCTGATAAATCATGAGGATTGTGATATATTTTGGCAGGTTGTTTTAAACCGACCAGGCTGAATGAAGACTTCAGACACATAAAGACGCCCATCTACCATGCTGCTTTTTTTGTTACAGGCGTCCTTCGTCTTCATATGGCATGGATTGGCATGGGGCAATTCCAGGTTCATAGTCCAAGGTGCCCCATGGTCCCCCGATGATGGAACCTGCCATGGCACTCAGGTCACCTTGTCGCACCGGGATGATCGACTCTTTGGGATGCTGATGGACAAGGTGCCAGGACCAGATTGCCACCAATAGGACTCAGATGTGTTCAGACACTCTATAAATCTATCTATCATCATCAAATATCATCATCAACATCATCACCATCACCAGAATATACCAGAATATACCAGGATTTAAGCCTATCAGCTCCATCCCAGGCCCATTCCCCATCCGCAACCTCAACCCACCACCCCCCAACCCCACCACCACCGGCAGCAAGGCCGAGAGCCTGGTCCCCGAGTTCACCGTCACCGGGCTCTGCAACGTGGCCTGGGCCTTCGTCCGCTTCGGCCTTCCCGTGCCGGGCGGCCTGGCGCGGGGCATCGCGCAGGATGGGAGGGGATCGGGGTGGGATGGAGTTGGATGGGATCTGAAATTGGGAAAAACATGGAAAAACAAATGGAACAAAAAATGTGGAGAACAGATCGGACCAAAGATGGAAGCATGGGAGGAAAGATTGAACAGAATATGATGGGCCTGACTTAAGATAAGTAGTTGTAGATAATTGTCCAAGAGAAGGGATGCAGAACACTGAATGTGGTCTTGTGGTTGGAGTGATACTTGGAGTTGCTCGGTGCTTTCTACAGGTGGAATTCTGCGGTGTTTCCAGTTTCCTGTCAGTTTCTCAGAAAGTGGTAGATACATCATCAACTGCCCAACGGTTGCTGGTGCCCTCCGGTAACCTCCATTTACAGAGGGGATTTCCCATGTTTTCCCATGTATTCCTATGATTTTCCCATTGTTTTAATAGGGAATTCCTGCCAGCCACATCCCATCGACGTCAGGAGACGCTTTCACGTCGCGATGAGCTTTTTGAAGAGCCCGGGGATGCTGTGCTGCTGTCGGATGCCGTGTGCAGTGAGCCGCTGGGATGGCGCTGGGATAGCGCATGGTTCACTGGGTGAAACCGAACAACCTCGCAAAAAGCCAGTGATGGTTAGTAAGGGGAAACATGCGAAAGTTGATTTGTTCAGTTTGAGATGGCGTACCAGTTGCCAACACGGGTTAGATAAGGTCGGATGGGATCGGATAAGCGGGTATGGCTCAAGAGTGTGGCGAGATGAACATAGATGAACATGCGAGATCAACTGAACAAGCCTCAGCTCACAAGCTGAGAATGCCCTAGGTTGGTCACCATGAAAATAGCAGTGTGGTCAAATTCATTCAAATTCAATAACAAACCCTGCCAAATGATCCCAAATATGATATGCCCAATAGGACTCAATTTCATACAGTTTCATAAACCCCAAGGGGGGATGGTTTGTTCCTAAGGTTTATCTCATCAGCACCTTCTGAGTCCTTCACCAACCGCTCCCTTAGGTGGCGTCAGCATGTCTCAGACTCTCTCTTTGACCGCTGCGATGCCATTGGCAGGCCGTTGTGATGTGTATGTGGTCTGTGTCACAGTTTTGATTGTTGTATAAGCTCCTTTGGCCGGTGGATTTGCTTAGCACTTTCGCAGGATGGTCCGCAAACCCAAACAGCAAAGCAAACCCAAAAAGCAAATAGCTTATACTTATTCATACTCCGACTCCATTTCGACATGTATTTTCCAAGCAATTCAATTCATTCACATTGCTGTTGAGTTCCCACTATGCCCAGTTTGATTCCCCCAGCTGCACGGCCGTAGGGAGCCGTACCAAGACGTCCTGGTCTTCCTGGAGGATTGGTACAACATCCCCGCGCTGGGCTGCAGCCCGTCCGAGGCGGACACCTACCAGTCTCGGGCGCCTCGGTTGGGGATGGGATGGGATTTTCCTTGAGGAAAATGATGGAAGATGTGAAGAAACTTTTGGGCAAACAAAATGGTTTCACATATTTTTGCATTGAAAGCACTTGATTCGGTGGAGAATCTTGAACTTATTCGTAGATGTCGTAGGTGAATCATGTACCAAGGGGTGATTTTGAGTGATGTTCTATGCCTAATTTGTCCCAAGTGCAATGACCCACAGTCTTCAATATAGTATTCATGTCCGTTTCATGATGTTTCATGTCTCACTGATTTACCATGGCCATAGCCACCACAAATTAAAGCTCTAGCAAGTTTCTTTTGAACCCCCAGAACCTCCTGATGTCCACCAGATGGTCCTCCTCCGCGCCAATGCCATTGAGGTCACTGGCTTCAAGACCATCCAACTGGGTCGCCGAATGACCTGTGAGTGCCTCTGGTTATGGGTGAAGTGCTGAAAATTGACGTGGAACATCATGGGACCTAAAATACGCGCAGCTGCACAGAAAGAGAGAGAGAGAGAGAGAGAAACATTGAACATGACTCAATTGTGATTTTCTATCCCTTTCCATTCCTTTCTTGGGTTGTGCCTTTTCTTAAAACCTGCCTACAGGTGGAAAAGTCTTTGCACCACTGCCACTGAGGATGCTGAAAAGGTTTGGCATCATCGAAGATGATCCCAAGATCTTTTTGCCTCTCCGACGCATGCGTGAAGAATGGCTGCTGCAAAACATCCAGACAGTAACTTACCAAAAATCAGGGGCTGGTTGATGACGGGGGCTGATGATGAAGGTGAAGACACTGATGCATCATGATGGTAAATTGCCATGATGGTCCTCATTGCTCTTTCAATCCAAGTATCTTGAAATGCTGCAATCCTGCACTTCAACATGTTGTTTTCAGCAAATGGCTGAGCACAAGGCCTCATGGCGGCCAAAAGCTGAGGCATATGAACAAGACCCCACAGATGCTACCATGAAGCACAAGACGACGTGTGCCCTTGCCGCAACAGGTGTCACAACCCTGGGCCCTGGGCTCAAGCGTTTGCCCGGAGATTATCATGTTCATGCTGCTTGTCAAGATTGCCGACTTTGGTTCTCGCTGGAAATCTCTGAGCATCCTGACTTTTTCGGATCCCAAACTCATGATATACAGCCCAACCAACCACCCCAACCAGCCCCAGGTACCTGGCAGTTGACCTTCTCCGATGGCACCCCATTGGTGGAGCCCGAGGTGGTGGCCAGTGGAATGCCCATGGAGGAACCCATCCGTTTCGTGGCCTGCGTGGTGGAGCACTCCCGCTCCAACGATGCCGAGTTCCAGGTGCTGAACAAGGCGGCAGAAGCTTGGCCCTATGGGGGACATGGGGAAGTTTATGGACCACCGGTGAATAATGGGGATTCCAGATGGGTGTGTCTGAAAAGGTGGGGATTACCACCAAAAGGCTCTTGGATGCTATTGGAATAGGGGAAATGATGATTGTCCACGTGAATGTTGGGCATATATAGTCAGAGAAACCCATCTGAGGTGCTATGAGATATACGTACACACTAATCATAAAGACTGGGAGGAGGGGATTGGATCGGACTGAACATTACTGAACCATCAATGTTTTGGAATACCGCCAGCACTTGAACAATTGGGCCCAAAATTCCAGTGGTGTTGCAGCTTTGTTGGGAAGCTTGAAGCTGGTGAGTAAAAGCTGTCCCAACCAACACTGTGATTTTCTGCTTTGGAGGATGCCCAAACGAAGGTCCTGTTGCGAATGAGCCTTGACACCCCAGAGGTCTGTTGGAAGTGGCAGCGCGTCATCCCCGGTCTGTCTGAGGACCATCTCCTGAGACTGGGGCCATCTGTCAAGGGGACCCTGCGGCTGGATGTGAGCGAAATCCCTTGCTTATCTTGCGCCTCGGGCTAACATGTCAGGGTATGTCAGGGCTCATGGAATGGGTTTCAGGGACTTTGTCAAAAGAACTGATGTGGAGAGTACGAGACAGAAAACCAATCTTATTGTTGTTTGGAGTTCTTTGAATGTGATCCACTGAGAGGTTCATCACATGAGATCATACAAAATGGTTTCGAGGTGGGCCGTAAGCATCAGATTGTTAAGGCATGGGTGCCTTGCGCCAGTTTCAGAAGACTTTCCCCGCAGTAGCGCTGCGAATATCCTTCAGCATCCGCAAAGTCTCGGAGATTTGCGAGGCTCGGAAAAATGCAGGGAGATGCAGGGTTCCTTACCATTCACTGATGTGAACATGGAAAATCAACAGATTTTGCAGGCAAGATCTTGAAAGTCACTTACGGAAAAACCATTTGTATACCTTCAGAATGCTGGCACAGGAAGGTCCAGCGTTTGGGTCGACCATTTGCTTTTCAGTAGCTCTTCACTTCCATAAAGTGCTGACCATCACGAAAGATGAAACAGCCGGACATCTCAAAAGCTCTGGATCTCTACAAATGAAGGCCAAAATTGGGGACGCAGCGTACCACAGATTTAAAAGACCATCATACAAGACCATCATAGACCATCCCACTTTTTAGGAAACCCAATTTGGATCCATCCCCAGATCGCCTTTGCAGGATTGTTCCGGCGATATTGACCAGCCCTTGCCGATGCCCCCGCGGCAGCCCACCGATTTGCCATCACCTCTGCCACAGCAGCTGCTGGTGCTTCTTGCAGACATGTTTGGGCGGGCAAATGTGCAAAACATATCAAAACATACCCATAGATCATACAGTAAATCCAAGATGCAACCACAAAATGGGATTATTTGATGAAACATGATGATAAACATGATAGAAACATATAGAAACCATTAGAAACCTATATGCTATTCAATCTATTCATGTCCTTTTCCCAATTCATGTTTTGATAAACTTATACAATGTTAAATCATACATATATCCAACAGGAACATCATTTGCTCCACCATGTCGCACAATCCCCATGTCGCACAATCCTCATGTCGGACACGTCACCGAGTGTGCCATGCCATGGCGCTCCCCAGGTTTCCCATCCCACAGCCTGCAGGAAGTCCTGGACAACCGTGGCCGAGGGCAGCGAACAGCTGCACCGCAGGTGGGGCACTGAGCATCACTAAGGGATCAAACCAATCAAAGTCGGCCCAGGGAAGTGGATTTCCTAAAACTTGAAGATCAGTTTACTAAATTCGGTAAGACAAGCTCTTAGTGGAATCGCCTGTGCTAATTTGTTCCTCCTGACATTCTACACCTTTGCTATAGGACCACCAGCTGCCTTCAACCCCCCGCCTATCCCACTCCAAGCATACAAGCGGAGGCGCCACCACCGCCACCACGTCGGACGCATTTCCGGCGGCCGCCCGAGCCGAAGGCGGGGTGGAAACGGACGGTGTGGAGGGCCACTGGTTGTCACATCACCATTTTAAGGCACAGTGATTAAGATTGATTAAGATTATCGCGGCTAAAAAAAAAATAGCTGAAGGAGTCATGGAGCTATATGGAGCTTAATTGATGAGCACGGAGTATCCAAACAGAATAGCATTAATGGTTACACGCCTTGGACACTGGCGAGGCATTGGCTGAGTAGTCAACTGGTTTGACTTGCGGGTCCCCTGAGGCCGAGCTAAATGGTGTTGGGGCACATCATCCGCCAGAAGTTTTGAACGGCTACCATGAGGCCAGCGGGGATGGGGTGATACGAGTTGGGATGTCATAACAGGTTGGAAGATTCAGAGGATGATTACTTAGGAAGACATGACGATTGAACTGCATTGGCTCCAAGTCAATTGTAACACAGAAAGCTTTGGGATCACAATAAGTAAATGCAGGGGAAGTTACAGTGACGGTTCTATCCTTTTCCAACCTGCCCATGAATAATCCAATGAAACAGGTACAAAGACCTCGAAAATCAAAGGCACCGGGAAAGTCACGAAGATATCATGGCCGAAGGTCAATCACACCAGTCACATCCAGTCACATCCAGTCACCATTAGTAATAATTGGTCTTAAAATCAACATAGGGACAGAAATCATAAGGTCATAAGGTGCTTATTCCATTTTTTGGATTCCCTTAGCCCACACCAGCCCGCCTATGAAGCATTGAATTGAAGACTGCCACAGGCGGCGAAACCTGCAGCCGTGTCTCCAAAGGAGCCCAACGGCAGCGCGCCACGGGGGGACCACGCGACCAAGGCGGGTAGATAGGAAATAATTAGCAAGGGTGACTTGGCAGGTTGTTGATAGGTTTGAGTTTTTATCGTTTTGGTAGAACTTGATAGCTACATGATAGCTGATTTTCATGATTTCATGCATGAGAATATCTGAGGGAACTCTATATATATACATATAAATATATATGTATATATACACATATACATAATATATATATAATACATATATATATATATATGTATATATAGTGATCCTGAAATAGATAGAATATCGGACATTTCCAATCCTGATTTGGGAAAAAACATAAATAATAGATAGAAACCAGTTTTTTCAATTTTTCGATCCCTGTTAAAGTCATTTTTCGAACATTTTAGACACGGGTCTGGAGAAAAATTGAAAAACCAACAAAATCAACAACTCAAAAAAAATAGATAGAATATCAAAAAAATAGATAGAATATTTCTGCAAACCAGGTAGATGGAATATTTCTCCCAAAAAAAGTGAACAAAAACAACAAAGAGACCCCACAGAAGCTACTGCCTTTGGGGCTCCAGAAATACAATTCCATATTCTACGTATATATTCACGCGAGGTAAAGACCAGTCCTGCAACATCCTGTAATGAAATGTTGACATTTTACATGGAAACGCATTGTGGAGAGCATCACTCGTGGGGGGGACCCCTTTGTGGCTAAAAAAAAATGTGTTTTTTAATACAAAAAATAGTAAGAAATCGATCAGTTTGGTGACCTTTTTGAATTTTGAGATAAGAAACCTATTGGGCCACACAGGAATCGTCCAGGACGGGTGTGTTTTCATGTTTAAAGTTTGTCTTCCCTTTTCCTTTGATGAAAAGCCTCTGGAAATATTCTATGTATATGTCCTTGCAACCTAACAGACTCAAA
>BGPT01002253.1:40905-66594 GCA_003297045.1 Symbiodinium sp. clade C Y103 | reverse complement strand
CAAAATTGTTTGTTTTTAGGGATCTTTGACGCCCATGCAGTCTCTCGATGTGGCGATCCGCTTATCGTTCACGTACGTGTATCTCCTCACTTGTGCAAATCATCCATGCTGCAATCACTTCGATTCCTCGGATTTTCGNGTGTAACTTAGAAGACGCTCTTGATGCTACGCTCATGTAACTTCCGTGTAACTTAGAAGACGCTCTTGATGCTATGCTCTTGACTGATTTCCTTGATCATGGCGGGGAGACTCAGACATGTAATGATCACGATGATGATGATGATGATGATGATGATGATGATGATGATGATGATGATGATGATGATGTTCAAGTNGGGAGACTCAGACATGTAATGATCACGATGATGATGATGATGATGATGATGATGATGATGATGATGATGATGATGATGATGATGTTCAAGTGCAAAAAACGCGACCTACCCCGACGTCCGAGCGTTGTTATTGGATATACACTTTGGTGTTAAATCATCCAGCTAAATCATGCCTACTCCAACATACTTGTCATGACCCACAACTACATGGTGTTTGCATCAGCTTGTAACAGTGCGGTCAAACTGAAGAATTCCCACACCAGAGGGGGGGGTAGCGGTCTCACACGCAGCAAAAAGCGTGCGCAAAGAAAAAAATATTGATCTCCATGTATGGTGGTTTCCCAAGTTCACTACGTCCACGTCAGATTGCAAGTGGGTAGTTTTTTTGGGGAATGCAGACTCATTGAGTGACAGATACGTACCGGTACACATGCTCTTTTGAGGGGATGCCTTTTGAATCAAATGCATCCACTGTCATATAATAGATTGCTCAACTCACAATAGCCACAAATTCCTCAAATATAGATTTTATCAACCCATCAATCAGCCCATCTCCAAATAGACCTTCTTTCTTTATCACACGCCTTATTGATGAACTACAGTAAATCCATGAGTTCCATCGAGTGCCCCCATCCCATTCAATACTTTAAGTTCTTCACTATACAGTCAATAGAATGCCACAAATTCCACACATTCTCCGACAAAGAATTATGCCAACAAACAATCCATACATTACAATGGTTCATCAGTACAATTTCAATAATGTTCACAAATTCACTGGAACATACATCCCTTCCATAAGCCCATCAAGCTATGAATCCATGAATCCATCTCCAACAGGCTTTGTACGCATCAATGAAAGCACAACAAATCCTTCACAAATGCAAATAAAGAACCATGGTAAAGAACTTGTGTCCCCACAATGGACCATGCAAATTATATATATATACATATATATATATACAATTGCTAAACCCAAAATAAACATCAATAAACCACAATCAATAGGAGATAATTAATTGATAAAACCCATAAGAAACCCCAATAAATCCCCAGCATTTTCCCCATTTTTCCCCAAGCAGATTTCAGGAAGTGCCCGGGCCTCTCTTTGCAGAGCTTGGACGACGCCGTGGACGTCTCCGACGCCGCGGAGCGTTTCGCCGCCGCCTCCGCTGCGCGGGTCTTCCACCTGGCGCTGCCGGCGGCGGCGGCGCTGCTGATGCTGCTGTTGCTGGCACTACGTGTGGCCCATGGACGCAGAAACTGGGGCAGCACTAAGGTGATTTTGATGGGGATATGGTGGGAATGTCATGGAATGGGTACTGCTACTGTATACAATGGGGATATATTGGCAGATATAATGGGAATCCAATGGGAATGTAATGAGATATACAATGGGAATGTAATAGGATATATAATGGGAATGTAAATGGAATGTATTGGGGATATAATGGGTTATACAATGGGATATCACAGAATGTAATAGGATATAATGGGATATAATGAGATATAATGGGCAGCACAAAGTGCCAATGAGGTTCCGATAGATGTTTACCCTGCTGAAATGCTTGGACATGGAAATTGCCAAGGGGGTGTGGAAAATCTTACTGTAAAATGATCGATGAACATCCGTAAGCCGTATATCAAATTCTATGAGTGGGGAGTCATTACAGGGATTGATTTTTACGTTGCCATCCGCAATGAAATTGGGAACTAATGAACGGTAAGTGGGTTCAAACGCATTTGTATGTTAAACTGGTAGCCCTTGCCAAAATTTAATATGAACAAACAGTCAATACTCTTTTTGAAGAAAAAGTTACAATATTAGGGTCTTTGCATGCATGTGTCACGCCATTCCAAAATGGGGATCCATTTAGGCAACCAAGTATTGGCCTTAAGCAAGCATGGGCAGTTGACCCCAAAAACTGGCCGGAGATGTTCCATGAAAAGCATAGAACTGCAGACATCCAAAGGCATTTTGGCTGTCTCATGATATCCCTACTATTCCTCCTTCCCCCAGAAAATGAAGATGGGAACCTGAACAAACTAGCACTGGTTGGTCGGGATGATATGCTTGGCTAGTCGGTTGATTAGGCATAGACATTCTGACGGATAGGTTCCCACATGAGCAGTTTCAAATGTAGTGTATCTAAAAAGTGCGACGTAACAGCAATGCCTCATTGGTGCTGTTCGAACGTTTCAAGTAAGGGAGCCATCCCCAGCCTGGAAACTATCTCTGAGTGAACCTGCTGCCATTTTACCAATTGATTTACTTCACCTACCATTCGCCTTCACCTTCCAAGGCGCTCCAGTCCCAAGACCAGAGATCGAGTGAACGCCTGCTGGCGAAGTAGCGGCATTTTGAAGTCAAAAGCATTCAAAAGCCGTTTTTGGGGTTTTGGTTGATAGTTGATACTAACATATACTAGCTATAGTTGGTTTTTCCCTTAGACTTCTGCCAGCTTGTATCACCAGGTATGGTTAAGTTTGTAATGATCACTTTGTGAGAATTAGAATTGAATCTATACTTGGACGGTTTCATGTTGATTCCACAAACCAAGTCTTGCACTGAACCCCCTTCCGTAGTCACACTGCGGAGTTATGCCGTTTTCGTCGCGCGGCTGTCGTCCCCACCATGGTATTCTGGTCGGTGCGTCCAGCACTGTAGGGGGATGCCGCAGCAGACCATTTTCAAGGCCCAAGTGACAAAAGGTGAAGCTGCTATCCATTCATACTCCTAGGCTCAGGTGGACAACAGATATGTTTAATGTCGAGGATTAAAATATATTTCAATGCATCTTGGGGCACATACACCAGATGTATGTATCCAGTTTCATCCATTTTCAAGTTTCCATATCCAATTTATATCAATTTATGGCAGCTGTGTTTCCAAAGTACCACCAATGACCCCGCAGAGACATGCCACATGGGGTGATCCCAAGCTGGAGGAGCGCCCCATTAGCATCCCCGCGAGCGGCCCAAGCCGCACGGCCGGGGCCCAAGGACTCCGCAGGGTGGACCAAGTTGAAAGGATTCTGGATGATGAGTAGTCATTCAGTGTGAAGAATTATTGGTGATCATTGGTGGTCCATGTGGTGAATTGATTGATATCAATTTTTAATTTGTGTTCCCAAAGCCCCCTTGGCCAAATGAGACCCTTCAAGAATAGTAAACTAAAAAGGTGTTGTGACATTCTGTGCTGACGTATCTGATGGAAGGGTTTTCCAACAGCACCCGAAACATCCCAAACGATCCCAAAGGGGCCCTAAAGACTGAGGTCGGACAGCAAGCATTTGCAGCAACGACTTGTGTTGAGCGGATGTGTCCAAAAATGATGCGGATGCCCGGTTGAAAAAAGAGGTTTTGAACATTTGAATAGATCAGACGGGACTAGATTGGAGGATCTTGGAGGATCAAGCTGGTTGAGTTTGGACACTTATTGGGGCATGCTTGTGAAGGCAGGGGACGAACTGCGAGATCCTTATTAAGGTGGGCTCTGTTTTCGTTTTTTTTTCCATATAATTATTTTGTTCATGGTCCACTTGTGTTCATTTTTGGCAATTTCACAAGCAATGGTAGTCTCTTGGTGCCAGGTGGGGGGGGGGGGGCAGGGCGGGCAAAAAAATCATTGTCACCAGATGCAGCACTGCGGTGAAATTGCAATGGTCCATAGAAACCAAGAAAAACAAAAAACGCGAGTGGTGAGGTTCTTCTTTTGTTGGGCGTGTCAATGTCAAACACAGACCCAAGCTGTGCATGTAGCATGGCATTTCTTGAAGTTTAGTTCCTTTTTACGGTGGACATCATTGGGTATGGATGCCATTTCAAGAAGGAAATGTTTCAAAAAACACAATGATAAATGCTTAGAACATCCATTGGAATTACCAAGTTTACCGACATATCCACAATCTACTGTACTGTAGGCATTTTAAGTCAATTTGATATTCAAGTAATGTCCCGCTATATTTCTATGACATTTGAAATTATGGATGTTGGTCATTGGTTTGAAGTTATGTTGTGCATCAGCATATATCAGTATATAATATCAATATCATTCAATATCTATCAGTATATCAGTCAAATCATATATCTCAAAACACGTGTATTCCCATACTATCGCAAGTATGGTTACTTTCCACACCTTGAACCACTTGGAGAAACACAGTTCCCACAGTTTTCACAGCTCAAAGTCGTCAAACCGTTGTGAGTTCGCCATGGCCTGGCTTTCTTTGGTTCCGCTGCTGCTGGTGGAAGGCAAGTTGCCTGGTGCCTGGGTTTCAACATGCGGAGCTGCTGGGGAGGTTTGTCGCACCACGGGAAAGTGAAATGTTGAAAGAATGCTCCTGTAATATCCTGTAATATTTATGGTTGGTAATAAAACTCTAATGTGGAATCCTGAAAAGAATTTAGCAAACCTAAAATAGGATAGAATAGTTTTTTTTTTTTTTTTTTTCGCGGGCTATTCTTCTCCAATTCGTGAATTAACGAAGGAGAACTTGATAGAATTTCCTGATATGGCATCGGTATTCCGAATTGGATGAAGAGGTACGTACCTGAAATGTACTACATGGAGTCAAACCTGCTAGCCATGATTTGTAATTGTGTAGACCTTTTTTGGACCCGAACTGAACAGATCCACTGCATGTGTAATGGAGAACGTTGCAGGCATCATGTCAACGCAGGAATGGTCTCCAAACTAGCGAGAAGGAAGTTTAAATTCATCAAGGGAACAGTCCAATATATCGATAAACACCATCAATTTATCAACCCAGCCAATATTATCATTTGATATCAACCACTGGTTTGGCATGGTTCTGATGTCAGATGGTGGTTTGGCCATTGACCCGTAGCCATATGGAATGGTTTCAGATCCAAAAAACCAGTCTTTCTGGGTCAAGAAAGGTAAACCAAATGATTTTGTCCCAGCCTAAACCTATGAAAGTGCAGGAAATCCTAATTAAATCCTCTTTTTTCTTGGTCAAATCCATTTGTTTCCTACATTGTATCAATCCTTTTTTCCTAATTTAAGTCCTCTATTTTCGGACTTAAGTTCATTTGGATTCCAACTTCTCCGCCTGAAATCCCTATGTTTAATGTTTAGTTTTCTATTCATCCCCCCATCTCTGGAGGTTCCGAGCAGGTCGCGGTAGATCCACAGGACGTCCTAGATGCGGCCCACTGGCTGGTTCTGCAGGACCAGCTCTTGGATGTGGCGCCTTGCCGTGAAAATGGGGCAGGTGCCCAGAAGATGAGGCCATTTTAAGGGGGAAAATGATGATGAACCAAGAAAAAACTGGGGATTTCACCATTGAAATTGGGTGAAAATTGAGATTTCATCAGTGAAATGTTGGATTTAAATAGTGAACCATATGAACCATGAAAAAATTGGGTCATGATGGGTCATGTCTTTTGGGGTAGCTTTGTGGACCTGCAAAAGGCTGGTCATGTGAACTGAAACCAGTTCATTTGGTGTTCATCTATAGCAACCTCTATAGATGAAGGTTAAGATTGAGGGAAACATCTCAAAATGACCACAATTTTGGTTGAGGAAATGTAGTTTTTCCAGAATAGGGGGTCCTTGATACAAATTTCAAAGCTTTTGGCTGCCCCAACTTTGACATGTTGTACAATCATTACCCCTGCAGCAGCCTTTTGTTTGCGCCTCATTTTCCACTGACCGCAGCTTCGCAGGCTGCAGATGATTGCAATTTCTGTTTTGCTACGTCGACTGCTACTGAGAAGGCGCTGCCTCATGCTGCCGCAATCCTTTTGGTTCAGACCCTAAACAGGTGGATGTGTGATTTTTGGCCACCATTGAACATTGAGACTATCTTATATATAGTATATCCAAATTGTCCGTGTCTATGACGATTGGAAGTCACACGTCGATGATTTTGCGGCCCGATCTTTTTCCAGCCCAGTTGGTGGGGTTCCATCGCCGCGAGCTCATCAGTGGAACATGCCGACATCGTCATTCTTTGTAGGCTGACCTCAAGGTGATGCTTAGAAAGGTAAGATGCCTTCAACAATCTTCAACTTTCATGGGCAAACATTCTGATTCGGGCAGTACTCTACTTGAATTTGCAGCTGGGATTTTCACGCCCAGACGACCGCTTCCAGGATTTGTCGCAGATCCAGAGCTTCAACTGCCAGCGAGTCAGCAAGGTCGACGCAATGGGTGGCCCATGGCCGTTGTCCATGACAACTGGGGGAGTTTTTTCATGGGGAATTTATTTGAACATTGGATGTTTGATGGGGATAGATGTTCAGATTGTTTTCATAACTGGGGTGATATAACGGGAAAATTGGAATTTTTGTTGATTGGGATATGACCAATGATGATCTGGTTGGTGGTTTCAAAGATGTGTTGAGTTTCAACCATTGAACTGGGATGGTGCTCCCCAATCACTGCTATGTTTCAGGGGAGTCGAAACCACCAATCAGATAGATTCAGGTCGAGGGTGGATGTGCCCAGCCAATACATGTTCACCTGATCCAATCCGTCAGTTGCATCCAAGAAGACAACTTTGGCCTTGGTTCAGAATTTGGACAGACGAATGGCTTTTTTGGTGGTTTTGACTGACTTATATTGTCGTGACATGTTGTGACACATTCTGGGGTATTGCAAAGGCGCCAGATCACAACCTTTCCAACTCACTAGCTCATAAGTTTTCAGGAGCATCGCCAACCAGCCACTGTATTTGGGAAGCCTAGCGGTTTGTTGCGACCAAGTGATGGTCGCCCAAGAATGATCAGCAACTTGAGTTTCCATTGATGGATCCTCACACCCTCAAAGTCCACCATGCACGGATCCTAATTTGGTTTGGACCCGTGGGTCAACAAGACAGGACTGGTAGCCATCGACACATCTTATATCATCTTTATATGATCATTTTTCGGTAAATGGATATACTTCAGGGTATAGGTGCCGTTTTGCAGAAATGGCGATCCGGGAGCTTTGTTGATTTTCCCCGTGTTTTTTGGAGTTGTTGGCTCAACCAATCAATCAAGGCTGTTGGCTGGTGACGATCCAATCCCTGCAAACACCAGGCCGACAAGGACTACTCGCACTTGGCCGAACTCTACGGACAGGCGAAACGCCGTATAGGCTGTTGAAGAAACCAAGCGGGGGTTACCCCCAAACAGTGATGATGTGTTACTTCAATGGTAACCCCTCATTAAACAGCCTAAGCATGTGTCAATCCGGTGCTGACATTCTATATATCACTGTTTGGAGATACCGGTTTACTGCTTCGGGCTTGACAATAGGCTATGACATAGGGAGCTATTATATAAAGGTGGAATGGTGGATTGTTGGTGATTATTTTGACCCACCATGGGAATCCCGCTATCAAGCAAGTAGTGAAGGGATGACAGACGGGTTTGAACACTGCCTATTTCGTAAACCCAATCATGCTTGAGACTAGAGCAATCATAATGGGATGGAATGGGGATGTAATGGGGGTAAATCCAAAACCGCAAACCATCCCCAAGTACCAGGTTGAAGGGAACATCTCTCAGGAACCTCCATAATTCATTGGAAAAAAAAACAGTTTCCAACAACTTTTCCCTTTTTATTCAATCCCTTGACCAATAACTTACCAGAAATGGATGGGATTTAAAACATCCCCAAGGGGACGGTGTATTGATTATTCTGCTGGCTTTACCACACTTTTATCATGTGTGGTTGTTATGAATCATTATCATGATGCCATAAAGTGATAATTCTTGTGATGTGGTGACATGCATTATCACGATCATACCACATCATACATACCGTGATTGTGATGAAAAATGACATGCGGATGATGTTCACCATCAAGAAATGGGACAAAAACAAGTGTGGAAGAAGGTGGGCATAGAGAAGAACAACCTCCAAATGATCGTTAGTTGATAAAAAGAAAAACTCATATACCCTCCAGTAATCAAACATAGCAACTGGAAATCCCCCATAGATGTGGCGTTGCGAAAATCATCTAGAATGGGGGATTTTCCACTGCCATGTTGGATTACCAGGGGGTAGGCTCGGGCTAATGAAATCCAATGGGTTCCAAAAAATCCACAGACAGGTAAAGGACGCCCAATAGAAACCAACCAGTAACTTTGTGGATAAGCCTACGTCAATCCTCGCTAATTCTATGTGTCCAAAATCATGACTTCAAGTTAAATAGTTCCATCATGTTCCATGTAAATCATTTGGACAAATACACCGTGCTCTCCATAACACATTTGTTTTGGGAGACCACACAACTGCTGGGTTTTTTTCGGCCTTGTTTACCCTTTGAGGTGCTGCCAAGCAGGTTCACGAAACAAAAAGAGGGAGTTGATTTGACACATGTCATCTAGGAACGTCACCCTGTTGCTGTAGTGATTTCCGAATGTTTAAATGGCACGTGCTTCCATCGAACAAGATACATTTCTCCACTATTTGTGCAGCATGTTGTCGTTTTTCCCCTCTATGAACCTGTTGTAAGATGGCATTATATTTTTGTTAACAATCACCGCTTTCTCCCGCATATTATGTTTTTCGACAATCCCATCTCTTTGGTGGGTGATGTTTTCAACTGAAACTGCTGAAGGCTGTGGATGCCTCCTGGAAGTCGAGACTAGCTCAAGCAAAGGCGCTTTGCGACAAGGCACGAACCCAAAAAAATTGTTGCTTTTCTATATGTTTTATATGTTCACTCCAGGTTCAATCACCATGTTTGCCATGTTCCATGGTCAAATCCCACATTTCTCCGGTTGACTCCCAACGTTTCACCAACTTTCACTGGTGAAATCCCAGGTTTCACCTTCGTTTGGCAGGCGAAGCTGTCCATGGACCCCGTGAGACGAGCGAACCTGGCGGCCTGTGCCTGGGGACAGGTCCTCATGAGGCGCGCGTAGAGAAGTTCTTTGGAAAGTCGACATGGGGATGGGACAAGTTACCTCTGAATTTTCCATATGACAGGGGGAATCATCCAGAAACCAGCTATGACTGAATAGATAACCATTCGGGTACCAGGATTTTGACCCATAACCATATAGTTATACCATGTTATACCCCATTTTAAGGCAATGTTTATACAATGTTCATGGGGTAAAGAATAGATTAAACCATGAGAAAGCCACCGGATTTGAAGCGTCTACGTGAATTTTGGGGGACGGTGAATCCCATCATATATATATATATATATTCCTCATGATTTTCCCATTAGACCACCATAAAACCATCATAAAACCATCATAAATGTTGAGGTTTAATAATGGTTTAATGGTGGTTCAACTATTGAGGTAATCCTCATTTTCTCTTTTCCGTCTATTCCCAACTCCGTCTCAGGGAACGCGAGTGCTGCAACGTCCCTGGACCCCCATACTGTGTCAGCAACAGTCACTCGAAAGCTGCGCGAGTCGCCGTTTCTCAGCTGTGCCCAGCCGTAGCCCTGGGGTAAGATGTTGATTTATGGGGAAACTTGTGGGAAATGATGGAAATGTGTAGAAAATGAGTTTAACATAGCTATGGAAAATGACCCATTTATAGATGAATTAATGAATTACCTATTGAAAATGGTGATGTTCCATACAAGTAGCTAGGTTCAATTACCAGAGGATAACTTTTGGAATCCCAATGGGAATCAAACCTTTAGTCATTTACGGCAATATATAATATGGCTATGGATAAATACCTACATGAATGGTATTTTAGGGGATCAGCATTCATGAATCCCACCTATTTCGATGTGAACATACAGGGGTACAGGATTTTGATGCATCCCCACATGGAAATGAGCTTTGGAATAAGAACTATAGCAACTCATGGAACGAACATCATGATGGTTATGTGATTATTTATTAAAACTAGTGTTCCAAAATAAGTCCATAAGCGATTGGTTGAGGATGTACTTCCCTGCTAGTTCATAGTTTCAGTGGTTTCAGTGAAGCAGTTCGGAAAAAAACACTGTGGAACCAGAGCGATACAGACCAGCAGGGTTCAGCAGGGTTAAGCAAGGTTCAGCGACATCTACTCACAGTCTGTTGGCAAACAGGACGTTCTACAATAAATGCGTGTGTTTGGACATTTAGGGGAAAACAGCAAAACCAGTGGTTGTTCTTTGAGTGTCCCTATCAACATCACAGAAGATGTCCTTTTCGCATTGGTTGTTTGATTGATACAGGGATTACTTTACGACCAATGGTAAGTGATGATAAATGGTATACCAGACCGGCCATGCATGGTTGAATATGGTTGATGCACATGTTATTGTGGGGCTGTAACCTAATTGCAGACACACCCAGGAACCGGAATATTTACCTGGTTAGGGTAGTGTTCTGCTGGCCAGAAAACTAACAGTTCGCTGTGGAAAATAGAAATGAAAGTAAAAGATAAATCATCCATCGATGGACCATGAATTCCATGGTTAGATTACTGGCATCGTCTTGGTTCTGGCGGCCAAATTTCATGGTTCTGATTTTTTGGCTACTCAGCTTCCCCGAGAATTATACTTGAGGAGTTTCATGTTGGGAATGTCTACCATCGGACAAGAAAACTCTAGGCCTCCAGGTCCGAATATCTTTGGATGCATATGGGGGGGTTCCTAGAATGGTGGTACCCCATATCATCCAATTCATTAGACCATTTTAGTATTGAACAAGCATGGTGACTTGGGGATCCCATTTCAAGACACCCCATCTAATGTGGACGAGACACGAAGAGATGTGTACCCTTAGGATCAATGATCTAAGATCTCTGCTGTTCATAAGACCCCTAAACGCCGCGCGGCAGGGAACTGGTGGGAAGTGGGAAGAGTACCATACCAACAGACGCCCACGGCAAAAATAGTCATACATTTAATGGACATCTCCAAGCTTCATTCATTGGAGTCATTGCTATTGCTTGAGACTTGGAGGCTTGGAATTCTACTTCTCAGTTGTCGGGACCCATTGGACTGCTGTAAAAGCCATCTCATTCTCATCCAAGAATCCAAGCAGGGTTGTGCTTGTCGAATCGTGTGTTGCTTCAGTTTCACCCCACGAGATGTATCAGATATGAATACAATGTTTTTGTTTCACTTTCTAAGAAGGTTTGTTTCTTGCTCAGATACTATAAGTACAGTATAGTATAGTTATCTATAAGTTATCTCATCTTATCCCTCCAATATAACCCAACAGTTATTCTCATCCAAACAAAAAATTGAGGTGCTATTGATGGCATTTGTTGTCGCCTTCGGGGCCGTTTGCCTTGGCAAATGCGGCCCATGCTGTGAAGGGTCACTGTAGCAGCACTGGGTGTTTGGATATGGTGACTTAATGGGATGCTTACTGGGATTTGGTGGGAGTTTTATTGGATCTAATTAATGGGAATTTAAAAGGAGTTTATGGTGATTAGTGGTGATTTTATGGGATTGACTTGAGATTTGATGGTATTTATATTGTAGGGCTTCGCAGTTCGGCGATGCTGCCCGGGTTGTGGCTGTTGTTGTTGTTGTTGTTGTTGTTGTTGTTGTTGCCCCCGCCGCCGCTGCTGCTGCTGTTGTTGCTTTTGGTGCATCTTGCAACCATCTTACCAGGATTGGCAATAGAAGTTAACCAAAGGAAGTTTAGTTCACAAACTTCCAAGTTACGGACGAATGTCAGAGGACAGTCTTGCCATCATCATGTCAACATTGCACATCATCATCATCATCATCATCATCATCACCATCATCTTCATCATCCTCATCATCATCATCATCATCATCATCATCATCATCATCATCATTATCACCATCATCATCATCATCATCATCATCATCATCATCAGGATCAGGATGATCAGGATGATCAGGATGATCAGGATGATCAGGATGATCAGGATGATCAGGATGATGATCATCATCATCATCATCATCATGTCATCATCATCATCATCATCATCATCATCATCAGGATCAGGATGATCAGGATGATCAGGATGATCAGGATGATCAGGATGATCAGGATGATCAGAATGATCAGGATGATCAGGATGATCATCATCATGTCATCATCATCATGTCACCATCATCATGTCATCATCATCATGACCTTGATCATGATCATGACCTTGATCATGATCATGATCGCCGTCATCATCATCATCATCATCATCATCATCATCATCATCATCACCATCATCATCATCATCACCACCATGATCATCATCATGATCATCATCATGACAATCGTGCGCGTGTGAAATTGACGGGTGAAAAACACACTCGGGCGCGAAGCCCTGTGTTTTTTCGGGTTAAAGAAGCTTCCGTGGTCGCCGAAGGAGGGTCTCTGTTTCCGCGGTTTCCTGTCTTGATCTGGGAAAGTCGTCGACGGAAAGTGCACAGGACTGTAGCGAGAGCTCGATTTCACAAAATAAAATCAAAAATTGGCTCTCGCCAGAGCGCTTTTGGAAGATGAGGTCGGCAAAATGTGCACAAGATTGTAGCAAGAGCTTGATTTCACGTTGCCGCTGTCAACGATGTCAGAGAGTTTGCGTCGATCATTTGACAACTCCAACTGGACAGCTGTTCTTTGGACTGCATCCGGTCAATTACATGTTCTTGTTTGAGGTGTTGGCAGAGGGAAAAGGAGTTCCCGCAACGCCTGCGCTGGTGTACCACTTTCACCAGAAGGGCAAGTTCTTCCTTGCGACTCAGAACAATGAGCGGTATTTGTATATCCCTTGGAGCCGTATATTCGCTGCATGAGCATGTCAGGGGCTCGGGTGGATGCAGTGCGTGGTGTCGGTGCAGTTGGGAGGATGTTTGTCGAAGGAAGTTTGGAAGTCAAACTTCCGACAATGGACAGATGGAAAAGCTAAGAGGGGAAGAGCCATGGAAGAGAGAAGCTTAGAGACGGAGAAAGTCAGGAGAGAGAAGATCCAAAAAAGACCGTGAGAAGAAAGAGGACGATGACAAGAAAGCAGAGAAGAACCAGTCCAGTGGCTCAAGTGAGTTGCAGCCGGACTCAGCTGCATCTTCCAGCAATAATGAGAAAAGCAAGCAGCAGCCAGAGACTGAAGAAAAAGAACCAGAAGAAGAAGACCGACAAAAAGATGAAGAAACGCGGCAAGAAGTTTTGAATGACTTTTGCACCTCTAGCCATCGAAAGTTTTTGCAATTTAGAGTGGCAGAGAGTTTGCTAGCTTTGCTGACGCAATGCGCGTTCGAACGGGACCATAGAGAGATTTGGGGGGCCGTCAGAAATGCGTTGCTGCTGTGCGGACTTTTTTGTTTCAATTCTTTCTGCGGTCCAAAGCCATGCCAGACTGGTTCTCATTTTCATTGGTTTCATTCTGACACTTGACCTGACAGATTCTGAAATTTCAAATTGATTTCCATGTCGATTTTTGGGAAATTCTGCGTTTCACCGTCAAGGTCTGAGAAATGCGGAGATGTGTGCATGTCCATTTCAAAACATTTCGGAAAGATACAGTATACATTCCTTGGATAGAGAGTTTCTGAGAGCTTCGTTCCAGTGATCTACCTGGAAAATTTAGATGGTCATTTCTGAGAATGTCTGAAAGGTTTGATGTTCCATTTCCAATAGTTTCTCAGAGATTTCCATTTCCATTCTGAGAGCTTTCCTTTGTTAGAGAGTTTTCCCCTCTGAGAGTGTTTTCCACTTGGCAGAAAATTCCATTTCCATTTCTCAGAGGTTTCAATTTCCATTCTGAGAGTTTTCCTTTGTTAGAGAGTTTTTCTTTCTGAGAGAGTTTTCCATTATCCTTTCCTGCAGTGAGAGAATTTCAACCCAATTCGTGTTTTGAGCCAACAAAATGATTGTATATGCGTGTCTCGCAACATTGGCTAGTGGGGGGGTTCAACAATGATGTTTGTTATGAAAAAGTCTAGCGATATATATATATATATATATGTATATATACATATATATATATATATATGTATATATACAACTACAAAATCCAAACCGACTCTTTGAACAACATATCTGTTAAATTCAAGTATGTATTCATGATGTATTTCCAAACAATAGTCTTATTATAATTCTCTTTCGCACCTGAACCCCAATCAACGTTTCAAGTCAACCAACATTTCAAGTCGACCATTCAAAATGGGTTTACACTTTCAACATTTCAAGTCGACCATTGAAAGAATGAGGTCAAAACAACTCATGTCAACAGAGTAAATCATGGCTTCTTCCACCAGAGCCATGGGCAGTGCCAATGTCAAAGTACGGACAAAATACTCGGTACCTGTGGTAAAGATTCAGATTTTGCTTGTGATATACCTGTGTGAAATTTTGTTCTAATTGATTTTCATCAGAAATGAAACACAATAAAGAAACCTTTTTGGTCCCATTAGTTTTTCCACCCTTGGCCCATGCTAATAGTTCCTCAATTTTCTTTCAACACACGGCTTCCAACCAAGGTATGGGTAGGTGCGCAAGGATCCAGTATGTCTACTTTCAGGGAGGTCCAAGAGCTGCTCAGATCCAACAACATGTTCCTGTAGTCTCATCCTCGAGATTATGACAAAGGATCCTTTGGCATCTTCAAGACATACGACGCAAGGCAAGCGTGGAATGCATGGGAGTTACTGTATGCCAATGGGATTCAGATGGGCAAAAACGGTGGCCCACTAGTTGATGCTTGCATTTGCATTTATTTAGTTTCCTTTCAGACCGCGGCCCTGCCGGACCAAGGTCCGGATGATTCATCCGGGCCCAATTGTCACACCACCACGCATGGACCACGGTCCAGATGACTGTACTGCATGCAGCATCCTCGTCCGCGAGGAATCTGCTGCTGCAGATGTGGGTGACAGCACTGTGCGAGGCTTAAGGGCCAAGAGAGGGGTGGTTTTTTTAGATCTTTTTCACACCAGTCACGGATGTCCCAGTGAAGGTGGAACACTTTGCAGCTGTCGCGTGAAAACAATGCTGTCGTGCGATGGTATCTGTCAATCACTGTCACAGGTCTAAGGTCATGAATCATAAAGTGTGAATCCAAACCAATGAATCAAAGAACTATTATACAAATATAAATGTGTCAAGTTCTCCTGATTGAAACCAGAATAACTATACCCCAGAATGTGGCTCTGCCACGTTCTGGATATAGATGTGGCTGATGATATACCCAAATGTGGTTCGGAAACGTTTTGGATATAGATATTCATGGAATGGCTGATGATATACCCAAATGTGGCTCTTCCACGTTTTGGATCTAGATATTCATGGAATGGCTGATGATATACCCAAATGTGGTTCGGAAACGTTTTGGATATAGATATTCATGGAATGGCTGATGATATACCCAAATGTGGCTCTGCCACGTTTTGGATATAGATATTCTAGTCTGGCTGACAATATACCCAAATGTGGCTCTCCCACGTTTTGTATATAGTTAATTATTCATGGCCTGGCTTTCATTTCGCTGATGATATACCCCAGAATGTCGCTCTGCCATGTCTTGGATGTAGATGTTCATGGTCCGGCTGTCCTTTTGCTGCTGATATACACCACCATCAACACCCCACCGCCACCACCGCCACCACCACCACCTCACCACCACTCCCACCACAATGACAACCACCACCACCACCACCGCCACCACCACCACCACAACCACCACCACCACCACAACAACCACCACCACCACCACAACAACCACCACCAACAACAACCAAAAAAACAAACACAACCACGCAACTGCTGAACAGCGGCAAGTTTCAATCAGACCTTCATGGTGTGGGCGTTCGAGTTGCAGTACATGCCTCCGTCGTGGCTTGTGGGCTGTTGGCCGGAGCGCGGTCAGGTCAGCTGGCTGCATCTCCTCTGTGCCTTTCAAAGCACCAGGCTCGAAACGCTGGTTCCGCAGGGCCTTAGCCCCACCCTCCTGAAGAAGGCACTGGCTGCCCAGGGGCCACCTCCTCCGTGCCTGTTCAAAGCTCAAAAGCGCTGGTTCCGCAGGGCCTTGGCCCATCTTCCTGAAGGACGAACTGGCTATGCTCGGTGCATAATGTTCCCCTTTGAAACCCGTTAAAACTACCAGGTTGAAAGCTGAAAAACACTTGTTTTGCAGGGCCTTAGCCCCAGGGCCTTAGCCCCACCTTCCTGGCAAACGGGCGAGATGTGCATAATGAAACTTACATCCGTTGCTGCTCTGGCGCGCTCCCCCTGCTGCACGCTGGGGCCGGCGGATAATGGGAATTTATGGTGATTCAGTAGGAATTAACAGGGGTAATGTGGATTTAATGGGTTTTAATGGGGATTTTGCGGATTTTATGGAATGTATGGTGATCTTATGAAATTCATGGGGACACAGTGGGGATATATATGGATATCATGATGATTTGATAATCAAACGCGGCGATTGCATGGAAACCCCCGAACTCAATGGAATGCTCAATGGGAAAGTCATTGGACACAATGGGCAATTTGCAATTGCCATGTTTGATTGCCAGAGGATCAGAAGAAGCACTTTCTTGTTCAGAATTCCGATTCATCATGATTCATCCTGACTTGTTGGTTTTGTCATTGTGATTCTTGTCAATTATTTGTCATTGCTATAACCGGGAATCTTATCATTCATTCTCCTCCTCTGCATGATCATCAGAATGCCCACTACAATTGACTACAAACCAATATATCACATTTTGGGTTTATTTACATGTTTCAACTATTTTGAGGATGTATCCCAGTTCGTACGTGGGAAATAACCCTATTATTCAATATTCCGCAGTTATGTCGGATAGCAAAATGGGTTTTACTTTGTTCTGTTATAAATTTGTAACCCCCAATAGATTCTCTTTAGGTCCCGCACATCCAAGGATATCGCCCATCATCATCACCATCATCATCATCATCATCATCCCCACTACAAAACGATACCTGATATCTTCATTGCATTCCCGCTGCATTCCCCCTAAATTCCCCTGCCCTGCTTGGTGCACTGCCCCGTCGCCCCAGGTTCTTCGTGCCGAGCCTCGCTTTGTGCAGTCCACCTGGACCCCCAAAAGACGAGGAAGACGATGCTGAAGAAGCCAAGGCTGCGCCACACGACGCGGCCCACGGTGCCCGGACGCAGTGGTGCTAACGTTGAGTTGAGGACTGGATTTGTGGTACCTAGACTCTCCAAAACCCGTAAAAATGGTGTTTAACCCCATAACTGCCAATAACCTTAGTACTCCTACCATTACTTTAGGGCATTTGTAGATACAGCATGAGAATTCATGAAAAAAAACTTGAAGTATAGTTAATGGGGTCGATCAACCAACTTAAAACTGGGCAAAACCATTTTGCTGGTATGAGGCGTTTAATGGGGATACACTGGGAATGTATTATGGGATTGTATCATGGGAATATCGGGATATGTTCTACAAATTTGATGATATACTCCGGTGTCATCAAACATGGTTAGCTGGGAAATTCACAAACTAAATGGAGGTTGCAAAGGGGAAATCATCTATGAATAGGGAATTTCCATTGCAATGTTTGATTACCGAAGCGTAAAACATGCTACAAAACATCTGAGACCTTTATAATTATTATGATACAATATGAGTTAGTATCCCCCAATTGTGGCTAGCTATTTCATGGGGAAAGTGATGGTCAATTAGTGGATTGAGGGACATACTATTTTCAGCCAAACCCCTATGTACATTTACTTCTACAAATGTTTGCCCAACTATAGTGGAAATTTTACCAGGAAAATGATGTGTGTGTCTCATGTTTTGGTGGGGAAAATAGTAATGAACCATTTCGATTTGGGGCTATCCGATGTTTGAATAACCCCGACCCCAAGATGAAGAGATTCGTCACCACCAGGGGTTCTTGGGTGGGAAGCGGGTGGAGAAAGTTGCCCCAGGCTTGAACCCTTGAACCTTTGGCTGTGGAAAGGAGGTCATGTATTTTCGGAGACACCGAAGTATCATGTAATATTTCTGGCGGCACCAAAGAATTTCCGACTTTTTAGAGCAGGATTTGCCATTTTCTGTGGCATTCTATCCGCAATTCCCGATCTTCACCCAGAACCAAAGGAAGTTTGGTCGCAAAAAAAATCGATTCAAACTCCAAGAATGGCGGCGTTAACCTTCACAAAGGATGCTTGGTGAAACGTGGCCACTCCATCCAGGTTCAGAAGCAACGCTGAAAGAGAAGCTGACAGAAACCTGGAAAGGCGGGGGGCCGCCTGGAGAGAATTTGTTGTTCGCTCTTCAGCTTTGGAGAATTTGGGAGAACGTCCTCCAGGCAATCCATTTGTCAACATGTTGGTAAATGTTTGCTGCCAGTTTCAAGTTAGAGCGAGATCCAAGCGCAAGAAAGGAGAGTGTTTTCTTGATGTGCAAAGTATGAATTGATGTCAAGCAGCAGCATGCAGCAACAACAACAACAACAACAACAACAACAAAACAGTAGCAGCAACAACAGTAGCCACAACAATACAGCACACGAACCACCAGAGCAGCAAGGGCATAACACCAAATTGTGGATGAAAGCTGTGGATTCGGTTTTTTTTTGGCTTTGCTCTTTACGGTGTTTCGTTCATCCACCAGGCTGCGAATGGGCGTGGACCACACGAGTCGACAGTGGCCTGGTGGGGGGATTCATGGGATTCCACTATGCAGATTTTGCTTTGGATAGTCACTACTGTTGGTAAAGCAATGATCAACCAAACATAAATTTTGATGTGTTATACCACCCATCTATGGCAAATCTAGAGATCGTTTACCATTGCTTTCCTAACATTATCCATCATGGGAATCCGGTTCTTAACCCGTCATGCGATTGTCCAGGCTACCCTGTAGGGCCTTTGGTGCAAGAGGAGTCGGCGGCCTTCCAAACAGAACTTCAGCTTGGGCGCACAGAGAAATCGATAGCAGGGGGAGAAGCAGAAAATGGGGAGATCTATGGAGGTCTGAGGCAAACAGATATTGGATATTTTTAGTTGTTAAGGTTGATGTTTCATAGATTTGTTTCATGGATTTCATCTCATTGAACTATGCAAAGAGGGGGAATTGAAAGGAAAGACATAGTCTTGAAGTTTGGGATTCCTGGTGGCTAAGTGATCACAAAGTTGCTGGAGGTGACTACATTTTTGAGTACCCTGGCAAAGGAGATTGGTAAGTAACGCCAGATGATCACGTTTTCTGGATTCTTTACTCTCGAAGTTTGATCCATTTTCCCCACTAAAAATGAGCATTTTGGTGATATATCTCCATGTTCACACACCCAGTTGGTTATTATATCCCAGCAGATCAGCCGTATCCCCATCTCCAACATTTCCCAAGTAGAGCCAGGTAGAGCCATCCAAAAATAGCGCCAGCAACGAATCGATTCCTCCACTGCCAGGCTCCTGGAGAAAGTTTGGGTCACGCACTGCCAGCACTTTGATTTTCAGGAGGACGGCCATTTGACCTTTTTGATTTCGGGTATCTTTGAGAATTGATGAGAATTGGATAGCCTCAAATCCAGTGGTTTATCATCATGATCCCTATTCGCCTGGCCATTTGGGGGTTTTACATCATCAATTGTGCTGGGGTTCAGAGCCCCCATCTATTCCCCTTTTGGCAAAGCCTCAGTGAAGATTCTAGGGTTTCTGAAATCCACTATAATTCGACTGGGGAGTGAGGATAGAAGAAATTGCTATTCACGGTGAATGAAGGCATTTCTGTTATGGGGATCAGTATAGGGATATAACTTTGATATAATCAACAATATGGATTAATATTGCAAAATGATGATTTCAGAAGTGACGATCAACCAAAGGTCTTGGGGGGTTCCACGAAACGTTCAGATAAACCCATGTGAACTCTATGCATTTGCAGGACAGCATCTCCCTGAAACATCCAGGATGGTTTTGGAAAACAGTGGTGTGATGGTCTTAATCCTCCTTCTTGGCAATGATATCCTCAATGGATTTATTCAAGGGAAAATCTTAACTGGAAACCAGTACTGGAAATTCTTAATCATGGGGGTGTCCTGTAACTGCTCCCATCAACAAATTCTAGAATATCCCCAGCTTCATGTGTTTTCTCCGTCCTTGTTGGCTCTACAAATCTCGCGACGTTTGTTTGTTCCATGTATTCTTTCACAAAGATGCGCACTGTAGTAGCAAGAAATGGGCTACAACCCTGACCCTGCCGAAATGGTCAATGCAACTCCCCAGTCTGCCCTCCAGTAAACTAAGATAGCTATAGAAAATCCACCATTTACAGATGATTTGCCTATCAAAAATGGCGATTTGCCATAGCTATTATGTTCGTTTACCAGAGGGCAAGCGGATCTATGTTAATGTTCCAAAAATAAAAGGTGGAGTTGATTCCACAGGGTTTGTTAGCACATTCCCCATTGACTCGCCATATACTGGGGTATACCGTAAAATCAAAAGTGTTTTGATGCCTCATGAGGACAAATCAGACATGATGACACCACAAATCGTGAAAACCTCATTTTCCATGTTTTTCCACCATTTTCCCACCATGTTCCCCATTTTTTCCCATCCATGGCCAGAACTTGTGGCGTTCACACCCCGGGTGAAGACAGGACTCCGTGCTGAATCAGTTCGAACACTTCCTGTCCCTGTGGCGCTCCCATTGCGCAGCCTTAGGGGATCGACGTATCCCTGAGGCGGAGAGGGGGGGTTGTATGGGTATGGGGTCCATTGGAGATACCCTTTGGTAATTCAACATAGCTGAAAATGGTGATTTTCCATAGTTATGTTAGTTTACTGGAGGGTATATCCATAACAACCATAGTTGGGCAAAAAAAAAGTTCATGTGTGTGTATTTATACTATACTTTTAACAAACTATGGTCGCTTGGGTATGGCTGTATAGTACTTATACGCAACTACAGTTGGTTGTTGCACATGGGTCGCAAACCGTAACAACCAGATATAACAGCAAAATACCTTTGTTGATGGGTTCATATCAACCCAAACCCAAGAGTAGCGGTAAATGGTAAGTGTCTCTATCAACATCGTAACAACTGGGTTAGTATTCCCAAGTGGCTTATTCATGGATGATTTCACTCTCCCCTTTCGAAAAAAAAAATCATTGGAAGCCGAGGCTCGGAGGTATTCTTGTCATGGCTCAGATGTCACAGGAAGCCATTGATGTGTCTGAGAATGGATCTTTACCGTCAAGATATGGCCAGTTTAATTGGGATGATGATGAACACTTGGATGGAATGGGGTATATCCTATTTTCAGACTGACATGAGAGAAGTATTGGGAAAACCGACTGGATGGGTAGGTTGGAATGGTTTAGATACATTGTTTGCATGATGTTTTGCTAGAAATGGTGAGATACACAGATCCGTTTTGAAAGAAAGAACGCGTAGCATACCTAAAATTGGCACTGCCCAAAATCGGACCTCCACTGTTGGATCTTTAGATGCACAAAAACAATGGGTGGTGAAATCGGCATCTTCAGTCGTTTGAAGTCCTTAAATCCCAATTGTTATTCATGCTGTAAAATCTTTAAGATTATTTCAGATTCCATATTCTTGGGGCTTGAAGAATCTGGGAAAACATGTTCCAAATCCCAAACACACAAAGGCAGTCTATCCGAGAACAAAAAGTGTTTGATCATCCTTTTCAACTTCTTAGCTGGATGTGAGTCCTACTTAGGAACCGTGGATCATAGCTCCATCGTAAACTAGTCATGAATGGAAAATCCAGAATTATACATGGATTATGGATGGCTTATTAACCGATCCTATCTGGGATGCACCCGTACTCCCAGGTTCCACAGTTTGGCTCCAAGTATGGGCTGATGGGACATGGCTTGGAGGAAGTCTACAAGGAGCGGGCAGAGGAGTTTCAGATGTGTTTTTACACATCAAGACATGGGGGGGTCCATAAATGGGGTCACCCCAACATGGATGGTTTATAGTATAATTGAAAATCCTATGAAAATGGATGATTTGGGGGTACCCCGATTTCAGGAAACCTCCACATGTAAAACCACGAAACCAATCAAAACTAGAGGTCCAATCTTCTGGAATTCTGATGAAGCAAGAATGGGATCGGCGAGTGGAGCCATTCAAATATCCTTTCCATTCTCTGTTGAGTTGGGGCATTGTATCAAGCCTTGCGCAAACAAGTCTTGAGTCATGTAAGGGTCCTCCGTAAGCATGATGCGCAGGGGCGCCACACCCGCGCATTTGCGAACCGGGTAGGGTTCATCCATGAGAATCGGATGATGACCCCCATTGAATACACTTTAATCAATTTTATGAGGATGGGCTGAAACCGCCAACCAGATCAAAATGAAGAGTTGTGTTCTTTGGTGGGCATCATCCCTAGAGGTTGCACGGATTCACCGATGAACATCTCTGACGGGGCACAGATGGCTTGATTGGGTCCGAAGATGTTCGAAAGGTCATCGGCACTGGTGTGCTCAGGATTCACGCGAACCTACTCAGTCAGCAACACAACAGAAAGAAAAGATGAAAAGAAGATGATGGATAAGAATGATTCTTAGGTGCTGAACATATCTTCAGGACAGTATCAAATCTCTATTGATGGAAAGGAAAAAAACCTGGCAGCGAAGCTGTGCGGAGGAGTTGAGTGGAAAACATTCACAGGCCTTCTTTTTGGTGGATTGTGGCCCAAAAACCAGCAACAGACACCGATACCACCACCCACCACAACATATGAAAATGACAAAGGTTTGCAGTGTGCCTGACTTGGAGACGTTGATTTTATATGAATTTATGGAATTCACTATGTGCAATCAGCAGAATCGGAGATGAAGATTCAGCTGAAAAGATCTACTGTAGATATGATTTGGGTTCTCAACAGATTGATTCAGAGGGCCAGGCAATGGCCATGGCAAGATAGAGAAAAGTTATTGATTATTGTTTGTAGAGACGGAGCCGAAATTATTTTGATGACTGGGGATATGCGAACAAGTTCTGTAGGCTTTTTGTTCCTGTCCTGCAAAAGAGTTTGGGAACCTGAATCAAGATCCATCCATTCTTGTCCCCTGACATCCCTTTTGCTCTCACGCATTATCCCAAAATAAGTTATATAGATTTTCACCCTACAGTCCAGGCATTATCATAGATTCCCCCAGATGCTGTGGGTTATATAAAAGATGTTAGAATCCTCTCCATGGTATATCCATAATTCTCGGTGGAATATCGCTGGAAGATCCACCCATTTAGTTCAATGAAGTTCCCAGCTAGAAACCTCCGTTTAGTTTGGGGATTTTCCCTATGTTTGCGATATTTTCCGATGATTTTCCCATTGTTTAGGGATTTTCCAGCCACATTTTATACAACCAGAGGCTATCCACTTCTACACGAAATTCTCCATTGGATCCATCAGCGATTCACCAGATGCCATGTCATCCAGGAGTTGCTGTATGGTTACCTGGCCTGGGAAGATCAGTTGCAGCAAAGAATTGGAGACCACCCACTGTCAGGCGAGGCTTGGGGCGTGTGCCGTTCGCTGTTGTGAAGGCCATGGTGTGGAAGTAGGTTCACCAGTGAAAAAATTGGGATTTCACCATGAAACTATGTTTTTTTTTTGTGGAGAAAGATTTGGATTAAAGAAGGAAACATGGTGCGTTTGAGGTGGACAATTCCAATCCAGTAGCTTTCACGTCTCTATTTGTTTGGCGAAGTCTTGAGCTATATGGGTTTATCATGGTTTATCATGGTTTATTAATCTGAGAATGGGGCACCCCAAAACCCAATGTTGAGAAAATCAGATGTGACAAAAGATGATGAAATATTAATATTGTTAGTTTGTTGTCCATTTATTTGGGGGCCATCCTCCCCATTTTATTTGACAACACCATTTTGAGTTGGAGGGTATCTGGGGATAAGGGACGGAAGTCAGTGAGTTTCGTCCCCACGAACCATCCAAGAAACATCAAAAAAGAGGCTTCCTAGATTGCAAAGACACCCAAAAAAAATGCCAAAGGACAAAATCATGGGGTAAAGCACCATTTTGATGGGTAGAAACGGAGGGTAACATGGTTTAAAATTAAGGTTTTAAATCATCCTAATTTCAACTACCGAAAATCGTGATCCACAGCAGCCTGAAGAATCGGCCAAAAATTCCAAGTCTGTCTGCCCATGTGTCAGGAAGCGACACCAACAAACGCTTAAAGGCGCCCTGGGCTCTGGTGCGGTTGCGGTTCACTAAGCCATGTGGTGGTGTCACCATTCTCAGGGGAGGGTCAAGCCAAGATGAACCATGGTTATCGAGAGGAATCAGTTCGGCCAGCAAGGCAGGTCTATGGTCAGGGTGAAGACTGAGTCAAAGATGATCATGTTTTGTTTCGACATCGGTTTTTTGCATCTCCATCTATCTAGCTGGATGTCATTAATAGCTGAATTTGATGAAGATGTTTTCTTTTTTGGATGGTTCAAGTATGGTGAATCCACCAGTGGGGAATTCTACCAATTATAATCGCACGATATCCCCATGAGAATCCAACTACAATCCCAATGTGAATTCGGGAAGCGATTCATATCATATTGTTGGTTAGTCAGTTTCCACAAAACTCCATTAAATCCAATTAAACCATTGCTAAATCCACATGGGTTCTAGAATATCACCAATTATAGCTGGTTAATCCCTATGGTAATCAATCATGGCAATGGGAAATACCCTATAAATGGAGGTCTATAGCTTGGAGAATCATCCACAAACGGAGGATTTTCAAGCCATGGAGCTCTTGATTTCCAGAGGGCCAATGGAAAATCTCCATGAGAATCCCCCTCAGTTAGATGAGTTTCCCATGATTTTCCCAGACCATTGAGTGGTATTTTCCATTGGTGACTCCCTCCCAGGTTTAGCAAGTTAGCAACTCCCCAAAAGGTCCAGCCTCCTACAGGTCATTGCCATGTACCTGCTGGTTTGGGGCGAAGCAGGCTGCCTGGAGATGATTGTGAGGTGGGGTTTGCTATGTAAGCCATGGTCCATTTATAGGTGTTGTGCCTGTAAGACATGGTGATTTTCCATAGCAGCTATGCTTGTTTTTTTACGGAAAGGCCTGTTGTGAGCGGTGGATTTCGACCTTTTGGGGAAGACCACTATGATGAAATCCACACTTGCAACAGGCCTTCCGAGATAAACTCTAGCACACCTCTTCACGAAAAGCATGTGTTTGGCACCCCAATGCTCTGGTCATCTCTGGTCTGCCTCATTGCCACTAAGATTAATCATGATTAATCATGATTAATCCAAAACCAAAAGAACCCAAAAAAACAAAAAACAAAAAAAACAAAAAAAACAATGTTTCCACAACTACTCTGACTTCTGGACTAGTTGCCAAATCTTTGTTTTTTTTTTTTTGGTTTTCTCGAGGTTTTGGTCTGATCCTGATTAATCTGGATTAATCCTGATTAATCCAGATCAGAACCTTCTACTTCATGACTCCGGC
>BGPT01002253.1:6494-40469 GCA_003297045.1 Symbiodinium sp. clade C Y103 | reverse complement strand
CCTGAATTGTGTGTATTTAAAATGATCCTTTACCTCTTGACTCTGATGGATCTACTACATTGCATTCGATAAGGGTAACACAATTCACAAGGTGACTCTGAAACAAAAAATATGGTTTTGCATGGGGATGGCGTGGAGCTAGATTTCACCCAAGAGCTTCTTAATAAACACCTGACCTTCTGGTTTTTGGGCAATTTTTTGTCCATAGTTGGGTGGAAAGTATGTGCTTAAAAGTGCAATCTGTTCATATCTGGATTATTTTTACTTAGGATTTATCAAAAAAATGCAATTTTCTGCCGCTCACAACAGGCCCCTCCCTTTTTTTAATGACTCGCGGAGGATTCATGGTAGTCGTTGTTAGATGATTCGGTGAAACAATGTTCAATGATTATATATTGGTGGATTATGTGGAGGATGCGTCAGAAAAAACCCTTTGAAAATTACAATCAGGAAAGGAAAACATGATTTATCATTGGTGGATTTTTAATGACGAATGGTTTGAAGATGTTTGAAGATGCTTGAAGATGTTTGAAGATGTTTGAAGATGTTTGAAGATGATTAGTATGGTGATTAGTACATGATAAAATGGTTTCTATTGTTGGTGGTTATTGTAATTTACCCAGTAACAAGTAGTAAATGGGGAAATGTCAGAATTTGGAAGCCGAAAAGCCCGTGGTTTTGTCATAATGATGTTACCAAACCCATTGTCATCTTGCGGCAGCCCCAATTTGGACTCAATATTTGTTTGGTTCAGGGAACCACAGATGTACAGATGGATTGACCATTTCAGTAGAAAAACACGCCTGAGGAATCCACTTTTTTGATCCATATCCATGGTGAATACGAGCTTCCGAGAATTGATTTTTGGGAAATCTGCAAGAAATCAGTATGTTATGGCAGATTATGGCATATCATATTTGTGCGGGAAGAGGAACAATTTCCTGTAGATTGCCCCTAAAATGAATCCATTGATAGCTTGGTTGCTTCCCAGTAGTCATTTTCTGTCGCTAGCTCCAATGGCTGCCACCTTGATAAGAGCTGATGACAAAAATCTTAAGTCTTACACGGTTGCAGGTTCATTTTGCAAATCCAAGTTTGACACGACTAAAGGTGATGTCAAGTTAGATTAGGATCCCCCAATTATCGATACCCCGGCATTGTCAGGCCAGGCCTTTTTTTATGATGGCTGAAACATGGGTACTGGTATGTACTGGTACTGTCCAGACATTGCGTCATTTTGAGCAGCAAATCATCTGAATCATCCATGTTTGGTGCTTGATAATCTGGACATATCTAGACATGTTTTGACCCATACTCAAATCAACATGATTCTCAAGAAAATAATATTTCATACTCTCATCCAGAATCCTCTCCATGTTTGGTGGATAGTCTTGACCCCCCCCCCCCTCACTTCCATGAAGTGGGAGGGAGTTTCACATGAAACAAGCGGCCAAGGTAATTTGCGCTTCATGCCAGAGATGATCTATTTGATCACCTGGATCTTGCTGCGTTCCGATCCTCCTGCCTCTTGGAAATTTGTTGGTCAGTCTTGGAGAGCTCTTACAATATGAAGGGACCTCCCTGAAACCATGGGTTTCAATGCTAAAAGCGTCGAACTTTGGATGGTTTTGGGAGTATCTCCATTTGAAGAAACTCCCATATGTATGCCAAAATGTGGTAAACCCAATCATAAATTTATTATTCCCAAGATTGCGAGAGATAGCAGAGAGCCATCCCAGATTGGAAGTTTAGAACGTGAGTGAAATATTCGTTAACAATGTGTAGATTGATTGTACCCTTCTATATAAATGTGTATCTACCTCGACCTCCAAATACCCCTAAATGATGTTAAAAGTACTAAGATGTGGGATAAAAGATTATAAAAGATGATAAAATACTTTTTTAATGGGTACTTGGAGGGTCTGGGTAGATATGACACATTATCACACATTGTGATTCGTACATTGGTGACTTCCCCTTTTTGCAAGTTGGGGATAGATGCAACTAGTCATCTGGCACATGAGGGTTACCTTGCTGCCGAAAAGAGAACTCAATTTTGCTTGTCCCCTTGGGCCCTTTCACAGTGGTAGCGGAGCCCGACTCGATCGGGCGTTTTTGGTTTTCCCCCTGAACTGATCTTTTGGGTAATTGAGTTCTCCCAGTAAGCGGCCTGGTAACCCTCTGTTGCCAGTGTTTCGCAGTGTGATACCTGATGGCATCTCAACCGGTGCCTGAAAGCGCAGACGATGATGAGCCGGACGAAGTGTACTCAACTAGGGGCTCCCCAGTCCGTGCCTCGCCAGCTTCTCGAGGAGAAGCGAGAGGATCTCAGTCGCAGCATGACCAGGAACAATTTCGTATGTTTCAGGAGTTCATGCGACGTCAGCAAGGCGAAAGTCAAGGTGATGGACGCCGGCGTCGTGGACCTCAAGCCAGCGACGATGAAGGAAATGATCGAGGTGGCTCTTCAGGACCTCCACCAGAGTGGGCCGGTCCGACGAGCAGCAGCTTCGAGGATTGGGCCATTCGGGCTCGTTTATGGATGGCAACGACCAAAACAAAGCCGACGGCACGAGGGCCGATGTTACTCAAAGCACTTCAAGGTGCCCCTTTTGAGAACTTCAAGTACCTGGCCAAGGACCCAGTTTGGCTTGCATCCCAAACGAATGCAGAAGAGCTGATTCAGAAGATGGATACCCCTGAGCAGTACGGAGAGGACAAGGATGAGCACCGCTTGGAAAGCTTAGCACGGATCACTTACCACCTCAAGCGTGCCAAGAATGAGAACTGGCGCGAGTTCTTTTCGCGCTGGGAAGCAGCCCTGCGCAAGGTGCGGGAACACAAGGTAGACCTCCCGGAGATCTACTTAGGATTTCTGCTGGTGAACGGGCTCTGAACTATACAAAGGGGGACATCAAGCCGGCCAGCATTAAGGGCTGGCTCAGGAAGAACGAGACCAAACTGTCCGTGAGCAGTTTGGGTGTTGACACGGATGTGAAGAAGACTCCAGATTCCTCCAACGTCCTCTACGTGGACCAGCAGGACGAGGGTGAGATTTCGGTCGAGGACGAGGCCGACTTCGAGAACTTCTACGCGGAACTACATGAATCAGCACATGGAGATGAAGAATCAGAAGGACTCAGTGAAGGTGAAGCAGCCGAAATTCTCCACACTCTGATCAAGAAGAATCGGACGTTCACTCAAAGCCTCAAGGCGAAGAAAGCCGTTGAACTCAGCCGCGGCCACGGGCGCTGCACCAATGACAAGGGCTTTGGCAAGGGTGGATCTAAAGGCGGAGGGGAACACTTCCACTTGACTGTGGACGGCATCCGCAGTTTGGTCCGCTGTTACAACTGTGACCAGAAAGGCCACATCGCCAAGCACTGCCCCAACCCCAAGAAGGATCGAGCAAAGTCCAGCAACGACAAGGAGGTGAACCTCGTCGAGGACCACTTTGAGAATGAGGAGGCGTTCTTCTGCGGAATGGTGGAGACTTTGTCGTCTACTTCCAGTACTGAGAGATTCCCGAGTGAGCTAGCTCCCAATTTGAGCCAGTCTGCACGCCATTTTGGCGGTAGTGATTTTGTGTATCAGCCTGAAGATCAGGACTTTGAGAACTCTTCTGGTGTCCGCAACGTCCAGCGTGATTACATGCGAATGTTTAGTGATCTGTTTTTCTTTGAAAATCACATTTGTAACTCTGTCCCAAAGAAATCCATTGAAGATACCGCATGTGCAACACTTGACACAGGATGTCAAAGATCGGTCATCGGCATCAAGACTCTGGAGCATTTGAACAAACATATTCCAAGTCCCTTGAAAGTTTTCACTAGGGAAGTCAACAATCGCTTCAAGAGCGTCCATGGAACCTCCGAGACCAGCAAAGTGGCACTGATCCCATGCAGTTTAGGACCCAAAGGATGCTATCTCAACCCTGCCATTTTTGAGAGTGGTTTTGGAGTCAATGCCCCGCTGTTGCTTTCATTGCCGTTTCTCCTGAAGTCGAAGAGTACTCTTGTTGTGGACCCTGACCATGGACTAGGACTTCAAATGGAACAGCCCAAATGGTTCATCCCATGTCATCTTGGACCTTCAGGAGCACTCCGCATACCTTTGAACCATTACAATCGTAGGATGATTTATCATCTGCACAAGTTTCAACATGGAAGCAACACCAAGGAGTTTGAGGTACTGAATGTCTTGTGCCCTGCGGCTTCAGGCAACTTGACCGCAGCCGATTTCGACAGCCAACGATCAGCAGCATCTCCGACTGGCCATGGAGGGTGCCAACAACAAGCGGGCTCGCGAGAATTCCCACTTCGAGGCAAACAGCGCGTGGAAGAAGCTTCTTGTCAAGCTACTTTGGATGATTCAACAGTTGACTCCCGTCTTGGAACGACTTGTCAAGATGCACGAGGTGGAGGACGAGGAGAACCCCGCTACATCACCGACGAGCTCTACGTGGTCTCGAGTGGAGATGTCACCGCCGAGGAGCCAGTCATCCCGACGCACTATGGATCAAGCGACTCCAGCCGAAGTTCGTCAACGAGATCAGCTGGAGGATGTGACGGGCTTGCACCTTCTGTTGGGACCCTTTCCGACCTGCGAATGCGGAATGAAGACCAAGGCATGGATCGCCTACACTCAGGGAAAGAACAACAACAAGCTCTTCTTCCGTTGCCCGAAGGAGATGGGGAACCAATGCAGGTTCTTCGCCTGGTGCAACAGCCAGCCCTTGGAAGACCTACGATCCTGGCGCCACATGGAAGATGCGACGGGCAAACCTCGAACCAACAGCCAGGTCTTGCAAGCGATGGTTCAGGAGATCTGCGACCATCCATCGTACCACAAGCACGGGAGCAACCAGCACGAGAGTCGCAAGACTTGCAAGGTTTGCCAAAAGATCCTGGAAGTGACCAAACGCGAGAAGAAGGACGAGGACAACATGGAGGACACGTTCAAGCAGTTCCTCCAGCTCCAGGAGTTTCAGAAATCCCAGAAGTCGAAGGCAAGCGGCTCCAACAGCCGAGGCTGAGCGACAAGAAGCTCAGGAAAATCAAATGTGCCTTGAAGCAGGCTATAAGCTTCTGGCAACAAATTCGGGAGGTTTTTGAAGCTTCGGGTATGGACGAAGATACCATTACCTGTAGCCTAGCCAAGCTGAATAGAGAAGTCATGGAAGATTTGATTCAGCATCCCGGTGGAACAAAGAAGACCAGGCAGTTTGCGGAAGCCATGAATTTGACTCATCGACAACTCCGTACAGTTGCTGAAGTTTACAATCCAGCTTGTTTTGGGAAATTAGCTAAACAACATGGCCTCTTTCCTGGACTTGCCTTTGACTTGAGCTTGGGGACGGACTTGATAGATCCTCGGAATCAAGAACGTGTTTTCAACTACTTGAGGACTTTCAAACCGGGACTTGTTCTGATCGCACCACCTTGTGAGATGTATTCCCAACTGCAGAACTTGTGCAAGAACGCTAGAGCACGTGATCCTGAGAAGATGCTGAAGTTTTTGAAACGAAAACGGCACGCAAACAAGCTCTTGAAGTTCGCTATAGAGGTGGCCCAACTCTGTCACGAATTGGGATTGATGTTTGTGTTAGAACATCCTTGGGGTGCTACCTCTTGGGCAACAAAGTTGATGCAAACACTCCTGAGGCATGATGGCATTTACCTCAGCAGGTGCGATCAATGTATGTTTGGCCTTCGCAGCACTTCAGGTCATCCATATCGAAAACGAACCGGATTTGCCACGAACCACAAACAACTGGCAGAAGCCCTGGAAGTTCATTGTAGTCGAGATCACAGTCACATGCACATCATCGGTGGCACCAACTCAAAGGGATCCCAAGTTTATCCAGAACCTCTTTTAAACCACATCCTCAAGATTTACAAGTCAAACATCAATCAACGTCAACTTCAATTTAGATACAGCGTAGATATCCTCGAGCGAGACAGCCATGTCGAGCAGATGTTGCTTGCGACAGTGGCACCAATCGACATTGATATCGAACCATCCACAACCAAAACATTTGCAGATCAGCTGACGACCCAGGATTTCCCTTCTGAAGTTCAACGACATTGTGACCAAGTTCATCAACCTGATCATCACGAACATCTACTTCACCATCAACAAGCTCACGAAGTTCACGCCAATGGACCCCGAGACCGACAACTACCAGATCCCCTACATGCCGGAGACCGTGACCGAGACGGTCATGGACAAGAACATGGAGAAGATCTTAGAACTCAAGGATTACCAGACGAAGCGATGGAAGATGATGATCAGCCTGGAGACGGAGACCGAGAACCTGATGGAGACCGAGAACTACCAGGACCACGAGCAGCCCGACTACAAGATCTCATCCGAAGAGCCCACGAAGGACTTGGACATCCGAGTCAGGAGAGATTTCTGAGAATTTTACGATATTCTCGAAAGCCAAGAAGGAGGTGATGGATGCTGCCAGAGCCTTTTCCTGTTCAGCATGCGCTAGAAACAGCCGGGTCAAGCCAGCACGAAAGGCAGCACCCCCAAGAGAAATCAATGTCAATCAAATCCTTGGCATTGATGTGGTCTGGATTCCGACCCATGATGGCAAAACTATGCCAGCCCTGAACTGCATTGACTGGAACACATTTTCAGCTCATCATCCCGATGGACAACAAAACGCCAGAGTCGTGTCGAGAAGCTTACCGACACTGGCTCAAATTCTTTGGTCCTCCGCAGTCCATTGCCTTGGACCTGGGAAGAGAGTTTGCAGGCAGCTTCACTATGAGAGCTGAGACTGATGGAACTTTTCTAGACCCAGCATCCTTAGAGTCTCCATACCAAAGAGGGATCACCGAGCGAGGAGGAAAGACTTTCAAGCTAATGCTTAGCAAGGCGATGGAACAGTACGAGTGCAAAAACTTGGCCGAATGGCGAGAACTAGTTGATGTGGTCAACTTTCAGAAGAACAGGCTGTTGATGAGAAATGGGTACAGTCCCATTCAAAGGGTCATAGGCTACACACCTAAACTTCCAGGAGGACTGCTGAGTGGCGATGCCGCAAACCGCGCCTTCCCAGACAAAGTCCGACTAGGAGACGAAGGAGTGACTCGCGCTATGCAAATGAGAAAAGCGGCATCGATTGCCTTCCATGCGACCGAGTGTGAAGATGCACTTCGTCGCGCCATCTCTTCAGGACCCCGACCTTTTCAGAACTTTGAGGTCGGTGAGGCAGTCTACTTCTGGCGAGTAGGACAAGGAAGTACCAGAAAACCAGCTCCGGCCTATTGGCACGGTCCAGCCAGGGTGGTCATGACAGATCCACCAACAACACTATGGCTCAGCTACCAGGGGACATTAGTCAAAGCATCTCCAGAAAGGGTCAGAAGATCTTCAGAAGAAGAACAATTGACTTTGACAGGATGGATTGACGATGTGGTACAAACGAGACAAAGCCTAGACCAAGAACGAAAGAGGGGTTTCCTAGACCTGTCTGATGAACCTCTACCACCAGTCGAACCAGACCAAGACCATGAAGATGATGCGATTGCCTATATGGCCGTCAATTGCGGACGATTCAGTTCCTAGACCACAGCGAGAACGAGTCGAAGGACCACTTCCTGTTGTTCAACAACGAATCTACGGAAAAACGAACGTCGGATTCCCTCACTTCGAACCTGGTGAACTTCGACCTGAACCTCGAGGAGTACAACAACCGGATCTACAACCTGAACATCAAGGAGAAGAACTTCCTGGTCTACATCCTGAACGTCGTGCAGAACCAGAAGGTGGCCTACATCCCGATCTACGGAGAGAACCAGTACCGATGGAGGAGGACAACAATAGATCAACCGAAGACCGAGAAGAAGGTTCAGGCATCAAGAGAGATGCCAACGAAGACTTCAAGGATGAGCATGACACCAAACGACTGCGAACTGAGTACTTGGAGGTCTACATGCTGAAGGTGGCGTCATTGATTCAGAGCAGGCAAAAGAAGGAGGTCAAGATCAATGAGATGAGCAAGTACAACAAGGACAAGTTCCTCAGCGCGGTTGCCAAGGAGATCAAGAACAACATAGACATTGGAACCTACTCTCCCATGACTTTGGAGGAGTCGGCATCAGTCCGCCGAGATAATCCTGAGCGGATCATGTCATCTCGGTATGTCTATACCGCCAAACCACTGGAAGCCATAGATGTCCCTGCGGCAAAAATGGATGGTCTACTTTTAGAATGGAATACACCAGAACCTCACAAAGCCAAAGTACGACATGTCATGCAGGGCTACTCAGAAAATGGATCTGAATATTTGAATTCCACGACACCTCAAGTCACAAGAGATGGAGCGATGTTTACCACTCAAATTATCACTTCAATGCGATGAAGACTTGGGTTCCTGGATTTCATTCAGGCCTTTCACTAGATCGACCGATTGGTCTACGCCGAACAACCTCATGAAGGGATCCCAGGATTAGTGCGGGGTCAATTGCTGAAACTGCACAAGACATGCTATGGTCTCACTGATGGACCATTTGCATGGTTTTCCCATATCACCCGTGTCATCAAGGCGGCATGCGGTCCAAGATTGCAAATCACCATGTAACTGCGCACACACAAGCAGCTTGAACCCACAGATACACGGGGGACCCGACCAAGCACAGCCCGGAAAAAAAAAAAAGAAACGCAATTTTTCCTCAGTTTTTGCACATTGACCCTCATTTTGTGCGAAAGGGTTGTCCGGACAACTTGGAAATCGCAATTTTACCTCAGTTTTTGCACATCGAACCTCATTTCGTGCGAAAGGGTTGCGTTTCGCAACCCCATCTTTGGCTGCCCCGCCGCCTAAGATAGATTTAATAGAACTTGAGATGTAGGAGTTTTGTAAAAGGTTTTAGTCTGAGATTTACTCCTGCGAATTAACTCCTGAGTAAATAGGAGGTTTTAGTCTGAGATTTACTCCTGCGAAATAACTCCTGAGTAAATAAAAGGTTTTAGTCTGAGATTTAATCAGGCGAAGTAACTCCTGAGTAAATAGGAGGTTTCAGTCTCAGATTTACTCCTGCGAATTAACTCCTGAGTATTTACTTCTGAGTATGAACTCCTGATATAGATGTTGATGATGTGGATGATGTAGAATGATGTAGAATGATGTAGATGATGTAGATGATGTAGGTGATGTAAGTGATGTAGATGATGTAGGTGATGTAGATGATGTAGATGATGTAGGTGATGTAAGCGATGTAGATGATGTAGGTGATGTAGATGATGTAGGTGATGTAAGTGATGTAGATGATGTAGGTGATGTAGATGATGTTTGTGATGTAAGTGATGTAGATGATGTAGGTGATGTAGATGATGTAGGTGATGTAGATGATGTAGGTGATGTATATGATGTAGGTGATGTAAGTGATGTAGGAGATATTGTGTAGGAGATATTTTGTAGTTGTTCTTTGGGAAAAACCCTTCGCAGGAGCTTTCGGGAATGAATAAATAAATAAATAAATAAGTAAATAAATATATATATATATACACTGTATGTAAATTTGGAAAGACGAACTTTTTCGCCCTCTGAAGACACTTCCTGCAGTTTCCTGTCAGTCACAAACAAAAGTGCAAGAGGCTGCTGCTGGGAAACTGCGCGGTGATGTGGCCAGCCCGACTAGCCCGAGCAATGCTCCCGTGGAAAACACGTGTCTTGACAAAAACGGAGTGTGGTTGTGGTGCGCAGACTGGAGGTGCGTCTCCCTTCCTGACCGAAATGGCCCACACTAAATGTACTGTAGCAATGGCTCGAAATGATGCTAGAAACCCTGTTTTACGATGGTTTTATCCTGGCCCATTGCAAATGTGCCTATCAGTCAGCTCTCGGACTTGACATGGGCCAAGGTTTTACTTCGATGATAGGCACCAGCAGGGCTCCAAGTGAAAGACAAAGGTGAAGAACATTGAAGTGAATCCAGCTTGGTGAATCAAGTTTTGTAGTTGCTGTACCTTGCTAGACGACATGACGATTGACTCGGAAAAGACTTGTACCGCTACATGACGGCTTACTCCTGACTTTCACATATTGAAATGTGTTCACGCGCAAAGGGTCGTGGTGTACTTTGTCGAGTATCTCCCCTGCACTTCCCACCGGTCCTTCGGTCCTTCGATCCTTCTGTGGTTCACTTCTCCTGCCTTGGTCCTTCTGTGCTTAGTTTCCGTGGAGCTCCTCTGGGGCGCTGGCGCCAGCGCTGTGTGCCTGATGGTTTGGATGTGCCTTGGGCCTTGCTTAAAGAATGGTAAACAACTTAACAACTATATACAACTATGTAAACAATGAAAAAGCAAATGCAAACAGAATGGTAAACAATGCCTGTGGAATTTGTGGAACGAAGAGCTTGGTTTCTTTGGTTTCCTACACGTGAATTTGTCAGTTTCAGTGACAAACACCTTTTTGCATTGTGCGGTTCAGTTCACAGGAGACTGAAGCAGAGACCCTCTCAGAGTGTCCCCACAAGGAGTCCGTAGTATGTTATACATTTAATACGCTGCAAATTTCATTAAATTACTACAGTTGACAGCGGGCTTGGCGATTCGCAGTTGCTTTTTGGAGTTTGTTTGCAAAGCTTTTGCAATGGCTTGGATGTGAAGCTTGCGGATTCTGAGGACATCCCGTCGGATCAACTAGCGGCAGGTGGGTGTTACAAAGATGTTGCCCATGTGGCCCTTGTGAGCCAGGGAGCTATATCAGCTATATGAGCTATATCGTGGGTCTATTGCCGGGCTCGCTGGATTGTATGGCGGTGAAAGGCAATGGCTTGGGGCTATGAGGCATCGAGAGCCGATCCATGTCTCTTTTACCTTTTCACCGAGGTGGAGGGCAAGAAAAAGCTCAGTGGGATCATCGCGATGGCAACTGATGACTTGCTTCATGGAGGTGATGAGGAGCACATCAAAAGAATGGAGGAGCTCAAGACTAGGTACAAGATGGGAAAGTTCCAATTTGACAACGGCAGGTTCTGTGGAAAGAACTTCAATACGCAGCCAGATGGCAGCGTTTTGATCACTCAGGAGCACTTTGTCCAGGAGAAGATCGCACCGATCAAGCTGACAGCAGAACGACGAAAACAAAGATACTCCAAGTGCAATGCCGAGGAGATTGCAGCTCTACGAGGACTACTAGGATCGTTATCCTGGTTAGCCAAAGAGACACGACCCGACATAGCAGGACGAGTAGCATTGCTTCAACAAACACTTCCTGTTCCACGAGTTCGAGATATCATTGAGGCCAACCTCACCGCAGCCGAGGCCTACAAGCATAGTAACTCTGGAATTCGAATCATGCCAATCGACATTGAGAACCTCAGGGTTGGAGTGGTCTCCGACGCAAGCTGGGGAAATTCCCAAGGACAAAAGAACTTAGAAACCGACGACCCAGACTATTGGGAAGAGACACCAACACACTGGATTAGACACCATGTAGCCACAAGGACTACAACCTTTCATCCAGCTGCGACTGAGACAGGACCTGATATCCATGACCTTCTACCAGGACGTACTACAACTGCCAATGGCCAGACGACATATGATGACTGGACTACGGCCAGAGGAGTCACTACGTTAGGCCATGAAAGTTGGGTAGGAACCACCAAGTTTGAAAAACAACCGAATGGTCAGAAGTTGAGTCATGATAACATCAATGAACTGTTTCTGCAGTTACTCAACACGAGTAGTCAAGGCGGATCTATCCTGATGTACTACGACAAGAACTTAGAAGATAGTCAGGAACCACAAAAAGTGTCAATCTCCAGTTGGAAGTCAACTAGGCTGAAGAGAAAGACTGTAAATACCCTGTCAGCAGAATGTCAGTCTATGGTCTACGCTGTTGGCATGGCTCACTGGCATCGATTCTTGCTAGTTGAAGCACTTGGCCACAATCTACAACAAGAAGATTGGGAACGAGCCTTGTCTGCGGTCCCCTATGTGGCAGTCACGGACTCCAAGAGCCTTTTTGACTGCTTGAACAAGACGGTCTGTGCCTATACCCAGGCGGACGACAAACGAACTGCCATCGACATTGCCATTCTCAAGGATGACTTGGGACGCTCCGGAGGACATCCAAGATGGATCGAAGGGTCAAATATGTTGGCCGACCCGCTGACGAAAAAGATGCGGGGTGATTTCTTGAGAGGAGTTGCAAACAAAGGTTTTTGGTCTCTTTCTTGTGCTGGACACCAGAAGTTGAAACGAGAACATGACATCTTGCTCATCTGTGTATAGAGTAGGTGCAAAAAGGGGAACACAAAATGTGGCCGATGTGATTCGTACATTGGTGACTTCCCCTCAAGTTGGGGATAGATGCAACTAGTCATCTGGCACATGAGGGTTACCTTGCTGCCGAAAAGAGAACTCAATTTTGCTTGTCCCCTTGGGCCCTTTCACACACATAGATGTGTACATATGATCGTTCCGCGGAACGTAGGGGAAACCACCCCCACATGACTTTGTTTCACTGTGAGTTATTCTGCTTCAACATGACTGGACCCCAGATTGACAGGTGTGTGCGTGTGTGTGCACATATTCACCCAAATATGAATGGTCTTTGTCTATCCGGCAGTTGAGAGGGAGTGGTTCGGAGCAGTATCCATTCCCCCCCAAAATGGAGTTTAAGCTGGAGCAAAGAATGGAGTTTACCAACCACATTGATCGTTGGGAACTTTGCAGAACTTATTGCAAGAAATCATACAATGATTTACAGTAAGTTCGTTGAACTTACTGACCATTTACCGACCATGTCCTGGCTATTTAGGCCGCATCCGAGTCGGGCGTGGCCTCAAGTTTGGCGGCGTGGCGACCGTGGGGACATGCTTTTTGGGCCATTCCTGGGGGGTAATGTAGGGGGTAAATGGAACGAGGTGTCTACAACATTGGTATTTACCACTCTCTTTATCTAGGGCAATTCGGCAATTCTCATCTGGAAAATTATAGTAAACATAGTTGAGATAGGCCTCAAGAATTCTTTGGATATGTCAACACTTTGAGGGGGAACCATCCCCTGAAAAATAGCCGAACCTTTCGTATTTTGGTCCAAAACTGGTGGTCCAAAAATGAGAATATCTTGGGGATAGAATTTGATGCAAAAAAACATATGATATGATGTGGGTTTGTCGAAAACTGCTCAGTGAGGGAATGTATCCCAAAATCGGCTTATATATGTTCAAATATGCGTTTCTTTGAATGCTTGTCAAAAATGTGGGATGGGCATCAATTTAATTCTCAACTCATATCTGTAAATGGGGAACATGATGATACACCATTTTTGCTGTTGTGCCCTTTTTCGGCAAGTGCAGGCAGGGAAGGCTGGGATCAGGAGCAAAATGACGATGTGACCAGCTAAAAAAAATTGGGATTCCACTTAAAAACATCATGATGACCGGAAAATCCTATGGGATTTCTCAATGAAACGACTTGGGTAGCTCTTTCATTGTGGGATGATTTCAGTCTCGGCCTGTATAGGTCGCAGGTCCTGTGGGATGGTTAGTAGTAATTCCCTCATGGGATGACCATAGCATTCGTGGCAAAGTACAAACCCAAAAATGTCATTCAAGTGAAATTCATGTGCAAATATGAGTTCCTTGTATGAATATGTATGAATACTGTATGTGTTTTTACAATAATGTAGTAAACCCAGTAAGAAACCTTCCAGTTGGAGATGATGGATACCACATGTTACCATCCATTTATTGTGATATTAGTGATATAGGTGTATTGTTGGGCTTACCACATTATACTGCATCAAAATTTTGACACCAATAAAACGAGGTCCTGCTGAAATGGGTCGAATTCTCTGACATTCGGCTTGTGTTTCTATCATCTCTCAGTCCTATTCTGTCGGATTCTGTCGGTAGGCCACGATGAAAACACGTCGTTTTTGATGGATTGAAGAACAATTTGCAGGAGATGTCACGTTAGGAAAATATCAGGACAAATTGCCGACCCATCTCGCAAGAATTCGATATCTCGAAGCAATTTCCCGGATGATGGTCCTGTACAAACCAACATATAAACCACTCTGCATGTGGCAGAGAAAGCCTTGGGGCTGGAAATTCCCATGGTTTGATGGATTTGTGCCGTCTGAGGAACCGCGTGGCCAGAGCAACAAGTTCTTGGTAGAGATTCTTCGCCCTATTTACCATGCAGCCCCGCAGCATTTCATGAGGGCCAAGGGCCCCTTGAGGTTGACCGTGAAGAATGGGGTTGTCCATGGTCCAAGGTGATAGGAAGAGATGGAAGAGGAAGTGGTTTCATCATGGTTATATAGTAATTATTTATAGTGATAAAGTGAACATAAGTGACAAGTGAACATAACTGAACCATTTTCATCCATTTTCAATTTTTTTTCGGGGGGTTGCCACAATGGGAACTATGGGTTGACCGGGTAACCACGGTCAACCAGTAGCGGGATGTTGGAGCCGTGACGGGTCAGCTGGAGATGATGCCATTCAGCTCTACTTTGTTTTGTTTTGAATTTTTTTGCTTCCACTTGTTTTGTTTTTGTTCTACAGTTTTCTACATATATCATAGTTTTTTTTTTGTGATGGTGATTTTTGATGATCACCACCACTATAATACTTATCTTCTAAGAAAGGTTCTGGTGGTGGTGGTGGTGATCGTCGCTGCCAGTGGTGTTTCGACCCAGAGAAATCTCAGGTGGTTTTCAATGAACACTACGATCGGGTGGCCATCAAATACGACGAAAAGGACTGCAGGGATCCAAACAAAATCCGTATCACCGAAAATTGGGCAGTGAACCAATGAAGAACAGGGCATGTTCATGGCTTTACACGTTTGCTTGGACATGAGAGTTTTTATATAATCAGTGGATACCAGCAGTAAAGTATGTAAAGTCACTTCCGGGACTCTGGGTAAATACTTGACCTTTAGCATCCTTTGGGCAAGCATAGCACCCTGCAATTGGGACAAAAAAGCGGCATACCATCAGGGACAAAGACTTTCTTGTGCAGAATGGCGCTTTGGGAGCTTGAAACAAGCCTGTAATTAGTTTCCTTTGAGGGAATTTCCTGCAGATTTTCTTTGATGCTGTGCAAAAGTGACAGGATAACAATAAGCCCCTGGACGACAAGAAACTGCGGAAGGGATATGACACTTACCTTCCTGCCGACAGTGCCTAGGTCCGGTCGTGGATGGACATCGTGGTTCAATGATGTTCAATGATGTTCAATGGGGAAACAATAAACTGGTCATGTTTGCTTCCACACGCTTAACATATCTTGATACATCTTGACATATCTCAGGCAGTTGGTTTAAAAACCACACGTTTGTATTTTTGTCGATGTTGCCAAAATGATGTTTTGTGGCAACATCTACTGGACGGATTCTCTTTTACCATCCCATGGAATGACAAATTCTGTCCAAGTCAGCTTCTTGGTGCGCTCGGGATGTGACAAACCTTCAACCCGAATCAGGTTGAAAGGTGCGGGTGGAGCCCCCAAAAGCATGATTGAAGTGTTCGGAATGTCCACTTGGCAATCTTATCCAATTAAATACATATTGGCAAATATGTTTTTGTATGATTTCGGTTTGTCTGGAATGGGGTATACCCATGTATTTACCCCATTCCATCCCGTGGTTTATTATCATGTTTCCCGGTGTTCGATGGCCATTCATTTCGTTAATACCCCATTTTGGACAATTCACGATTTTGATATGATATATAACTACATCATATGTGTCATTCGAATTATCGTTTGTCAAGGTCCGAAGCCACTATTTGTTTTTTTCTGTCGCAGAACGTGTTGCGGTTCTGCTTGTGTGTGTGATGCTATAAATGGGGAAATATGCTAGCCTCGACTTGTGGTTTTGGTAGGGTATCTAAGAATGGCTATGATCACTACCATTATTTTGTTGCCAGCCATGATATGGCTGAGTGATTTCATCACATCAACGAGCAATGCACAGTTTGGGGATCCCGACAGTCACGATGCCAGCGGAGAGTGGTGCTGGCAATGTGGGTTTGGGGAGAATCCAACTAATACCATGTCAGTTCAATGGGGTGAACTCAAGATGGGAACACCCAAACGACACATGTATTTCAGCATGGCATCCTTTGCTACTCAAAGATGACTTGTTGGAAAATCCTCATATGGAGGCAGATGATTTTCCCTCCTATAAATGGTCATTTGGTTCGTGTGGATTTAGGAGGAGGTTGCTGAATTTCCAGAGAACCCATCCACGAGTTTCCAACTGAGGTGCCAACTACGATGACTGGTCGCTCGATGGCGTCATTTTAGGAAAAGGCAAGAGCTAGACGTAGGGCACTTGAATATGATCATTAGTTAATCACCAGTTTCCCTATTGAAACTGACCATTTTACGGTGATAATTATACCCCTTTAGACATTTTTATGTGGAAAATCGATGGGCGTAGTCAATAGAAAAGTATACTCCCTAGAATTCTTGGTTTGAATTGAAAATTGCTAGCATAATATAGGCAATATTCAAGAGGGCAGGGACAGGAGCAGGGGAAGGGTGTAAGGGTCGGGGGGGAAGGAGGAATATGATTGGGGCCACAGGAGTGCCGAGGGCTAGGTCATGCAGATAGGTGGAATAATAGATAGAAGAATGCTAATAGTTATGTATTGATGATGTTGTGTGATGTTCATTAGCCGATCAATCAATCGTTATTGTCGTTATTGATCTATTAACATTGATATTGAAAAATATTGTAAAAAAGATTCACGCAATCAACCATCGTTGGCCATAGATCACCTTGTCCCTTTCCATGTTTTGCCGGTACTTTCCAGACTTTTCCCAGGAATAGTCATAATGTGTCATAATCACTTTTTCACGTTGATCATCAACCTTAATCACCTTTTTCCCATCCCTAGATCACCATACGTCCTCAAAATGGATGGTTTACAAGCCACTAGATATTCTTTTCCTTTCCTTTAACTTTCCATCCCAGGAATGAGCTCGTCATGGACGTCGATCGTTTACTGGAGCTGGAGCTCGACGATGGGCTACAGCCCTTTGGCTTCCTCCGCAGCATCCGACGCGACCGGCTCTATGGACAGCTCCGAGACGTGCCACGGGCTGCGGGCTGTGGGGTGGGCCAGGTGAGTGTTGCTGGGGGGGTGGAAGACCCAAGGTGAATATTTGTGAGCCATGGCCACGGCCCAAGAACTTAGGAGAAAGTCCCTGGCTTTGAGGATTTTGCAATTTCAGCTGTTCTTTTTGGGGAAAGATGTCTATCTAAGTGACGAGCATGCGACCATTTGAGGCATAAATGATGGGTAGCTGGTTGAATGATGGGCAAAGCATGATATGGTCTGGACTAACAGCTGACATGATGCAAAATCAGGTAGCAAGGTGGCATGATGTAGCATCACTCAAGATGAAATATTGTTCAGTTGTGCTGCGCACCTTTCAGCCCTTTGAATGCACATGAGACACGCTGAACTCAAAGTGGTCTAAGAAGAACCGTGGAAGTGGGAATGATGTGCATCATAGGTTGAAACGAAGATGGTAAGGTATTCGACATGATTCATTGTTCTCCTCACATGAAGTTGTCTCAAAATGATTTTGAATTGGAGTGACAAGAAATTCGATATTTAAAAGACAAAAACGTATCTTCCAAACCGCTGGATTTCTTACTGGTGCCAGACGTAGGGGCCCTGTGGTAAAATCATCCAATCTACAACCCATTCCCATTCGCCTCAGGTGCCCTGGAAGGAAGTCCTTTGCAATGCGAAGGTGGAACCTGTGGCCGGGCGGAACCCCACATGGCCTTGTCGGAAGGGTACCCCTGAAATTCCCCATTTAAATGGCCAGAGTTGGGGGATGTTGGGGGTATACACATGTAATACACCATGTTCAGCCATACCCATATTCAATATAGACTTAAGTTGCTCTTTTCCGAGGTCGGGGACCTCAGGTGTTGCTTTGGTGATACTTGCAACACTAAGTCACACAGAATTGGTGACTGTTTCTGCAGGAAAATCAGTGCTGTTTCTTGGAGATTCAACTCTTGCGTGCGAGCCGCTTCAAAAATGGGGAATTGTTCCCCTGCCAGGTGAGGGTCTCTAGATTTTAAGAAAGGTTCAACTCCTCCATCCCCTTCTCCTTCTCCTCTTATCGCCTCCACACCTTGACCCCAACACCATATCGCCAGCTCTGGATGCAGTGGGCCACGCCTGGACCCCCTCATTCTATGGTCCCAAGATGTCCCAAGTATCCCAAGTATCCCAAGTATCCCAAATGTGTGATTTCATCCTCTACTAGCCCATGGTTTCTTGGGGTGCCCACCTCGTTTCTGCATTGTCGCGGAAGGTGAAGACCCACCGTGAACTGCACAGCTGGTGGGGCGTTTTCGCGGCCACGCATCGGCTGTGGTTTCTGCATCTTCTGTCGCTGAGACCCAGACCAGAGACCACCTTGGTGCGGACTGTGGGACTGTGAAAAAAAAAGGTGAGATTTAAACATGGATATAGGGGGGTTCCATAAATGGGGATACCCGGATCCCCGAAAATGGACGGTTTATAATCGAAAATCCGGAATGAAAATGGATGATTTGGGGGTATACCCCCATTTCAGAAAACCTCCAGATGATGGGAAATTAGTGATTAGTGATAAGTTATTAGTTGGCTAGTCATTTCAATTCAGGGCATACACTCACAGAAACTTCCTTTGAACTGGGATAGTTCATGGTCTTTTTGTCCCATTTCCCATGCATATGTCCTGCGTCCCAACTACCCCGGTGGTTCTGGGGCCATGTGCAGCTACGGGACAGAGTTCCAGGGTGATTAATCAATCATGGGGATGGGTCAACACATTGACATGAATTTACCCTATGACTGGGGGAATCATAGACATCCATGATTTCCAGGTTTTTTAAGGTACCATTCGGGTACCACGGTTTTGACCTCGGGCACGCCACAAGGCTCTTCCTCCTCTGCATATTTTGGGCTTCAGACAAGAACTACCCCCATGGCAAAGGCACGAACGAAAAACGGGGGATTGGATGCATGGGTCTTGCCCGTTTCCAGTATGACTTCAGGAACTCGGAAAGCCTGATGTGCTAAAATCATTCACACCCCAAAATGATTTTGCCAAAATGGATGGTTTCAGATGCGGAACTCATGACCAGCCATTTGCAACAAGTGAGGGCAAGAAATGCATTAAAAAAACGCATTTTGGGACTTAAATGACTATAGTCCATCAATCTTAAAGGATCCCAAGTTCTTGGGTGCCCATATTCGTGATGCCACCCAGCTTCCATGTCAATGTCGATGCCTCGAATCTTTTGGCCATGACTGGGATGATGCATCCAGTTTTCTGACCACATGGCCATAGATCAAGAACTATAAATCACCATGTTTTCGAGAGATGAACATCCACAACCAGCTATTTTGATGTGAACAGCATCTGTTTTTTCATGGGTTTTCGAAGCACTCCCAGCCATATCTGTGTTCCATCCGCTGCCTTCAGGATGGAACGTTTTATTGGCCGGCAATGATATGACGACTTGCTTGAGCTGTGTGCTCATGGTGGTTCCCCTGCACATCTTTGCTTGGAAGATGAGCTGCTGCTTGGAGAAGTGAGACCTGAAACATACTGAAACATATGGCTTTCTGGAGAATATCCCATGGTATTTCGATGATTTTCCCATTCAAATACCTCTGAAAGTGCCTGTTCTTGGGGACTTAAGAGCTTTTGAAGAAGAATGGCCATGAAACGGGGTTCAATGTCCCATTTTTGGACAACCACTTACCAACCATTGATCTGTCCAAAGCCATCCAGGATGCTACTGATGCTGTGAACCAACCCCGACCCACGAAGACCCTGCCATGTCTTTCGGGGGGTTGGAAGACTGTGGAGCTGTGAACGTTGGGCCCCTGTGACTGGGTCGAGCTGTTAATTGTGTCATATCAGTTCTTCTTGATCATCCCACATGGTAAACTCCCCATTAAATGGCATGAAATCACCATTGTTGGCCGGATAAATCACCGGAAATTGGTCAAACTCTCGTGAATCACCTCCATGTTTTATCCCTCCATACGTCGAGATATAAGCCTCTTTCTTCCCATGGTTATACATCCACCCGGGAGGTTACTAGGTTTATATCCACTGTTGGGCCAATCCCAAGTAACATAAGTTGGGATGCAGCCACTTGAGGTTGGTTCACCACAGGAAGCGCCTTGAGGCGCTGCCGATGCACCGGCGAGGTGCCAACTCAACGTCATGGGTTGGGTGGAAAAACCTTTGAAAATGGGAATTCATAGTGATTTCATGGTCATTTAATGGTGATTTAATGCATTTTGATGGTGAATTCTTTCCATTGACCAGAACATGGTGATTCTATATGATAAGTTATGGCTATTCTAGTAGTACATACTGTACCTGGGGTAAAGTAACATAGATGTGGAAAACCCTGTGGTTTCCCCAGGAAAATAATCTACTAATGGTGTGTAGTCTAGAAAAGGTTAGGTGTTGATTTTATCTGTACCACAAGGGGCGAGTTGTCTTTTTACCCGTGAAAGTGTCATGTCAACACTTTTTTTTTGCTCGTCAAAATGATGAGTTAGCCTGGGATAAACTAGCACAGATATGGAAAGCCCATAGATTCCCCAGAAAAATGATAATCCCAATGGCGGGAAACATTGTGGTGTCACTGCGCTGGAGATTCAAATGGTTGCTTATTCGAAGGGGTTCTATTACTTCCGTGATTTAAGATACCCTCTGGTAAACTAACATAGCTATTGAAAATGGCCATAGAAATAGTGGATTTTCGCATGAAAAATGGTGATTTTCCATAGTTATGTTAGTTTACCAGATGGTATGTTGGAAGTAGAATTGGGATTTACCACGGAACTATGGGATATGGGATATGGTCCTCTGAACGACCTCACCGTAAATGATGTTCACACCCTGGAAACCATGGCTTTTTCATAGGGGGGCTACACATACTTGGATTTGGGAACCATTTAGGGCTGTTTGACATTAGGGGGATGGGATTCAAGGAAATTATTTCGGACATGGTTTCTTTCTGATTTGGGAGTCACAGATAGTCACAGTACACTCATTTGCCCGGAGAAATGAGGTTTGATTGGAATGATCAAGGCTGGATGACTATGGGAATGACTGATGAGAATGGGGAGACATCGAGGATACAATCGGCGATACTCTACTGGAAGCTGTGGAAAAGGGTTTTGGGGAAAACTGCTGTAAAATTGAGTTTCCACGTTTGTGCACAGCTATGGAAGGGGGACAGATAAGCAACAGAAAAAGCTACCTGCAGCTACCTCATGATAACAGAGTGTTAAATAGGAAGGGACCGGACCAAAGTGTCCCTATTTGAGGTCAGAGAATAATTCTAGTGACTGATTTAGCTAGAGATGTATGGTTATCACTTGGATTTGGATTTGTCAATTGTTGGTCACTAAACGACCAAACACAAGCAGATTCTGTCAAGCCCAACCTGCTGCAGACTTGTTGCCCCTGCGATCATCAGACCCCATTTACAACTTTGGAGTTCCGACACGTCATGTCCATCACAAGATATCACGACCTTCCATGCATACCTCCCCATGGAAACCCCATTCTAACCTCATTGATTGTCTCAGCCGTGTTTATTACAGGGAAACCTAAAGCCTTTGTAAATAAGGCAACGATTGGTGCCATCTTTTCGCCAGGTGCTCGGACCATTGTTTTGGAGCAGTACAGTGCCTCTCGGCCAATATTTCCCCATCTTCCCCTGATCAGCCCTCTCGATTTTTTTTCGTAGTCGAGAGACCACCTTTCCCCATGGTCATCCTGGGGTTGTTGGTGTTTCTATCCATAATCCTGCTTGGATTGCCCAAGGCCCTATTGATGATTGGGGATCAATAACCAATATTGACCAACCAGTAGTGGAGATTATTGATGGTCAAGATTTTATTGATAGTTCAGAGATTAATTGATTACTATTGTGCTAGACCATTCATACATGTTGGAGGTGATCAGAATCCATGGACTATGGACAACCAGTAATGGATAGTAATGGAATGAGAGGTTGTGTTAAACATTGCTCAAATGGCTATCAGTTTTGAGATTGGTTCAAACATGAACCCAATTATCAATGGATATTCATGTTGACTTTATTCAATAATTCAGAATCATGATACAGCATCTCAAAAAATGCGACTATTTCAGGTGTTTGAAATAGAATCATTTACCCAGAATCATTGGACTGGTTTTGCGAAATAGTACAGGAACCGATGATTCCCAGAAAGTGGAAGGTCGTTGTTTTGCGTGTACAGTATGTTTTCTTTCCCTTGATCTAATACTTCAGGGAAAGACTGAGTTTGTCTGGAAATGGGAAGCCAAAATCGTCCTCATGTTTCCGCATTATCCTATTGAGATAGCAATGTTATTGTAATCATACCCACAACATGACCATTTCAATAGGAAAATACGGCATATAGCAAATTTTCTTCCAACCCCAGCATCAAATGGCTGGTATTATCCCCGATCTTATCCCCATGGCATCTCCATCTCCTATCCGAAATCAACCAGGTAGCCCAATAAAAATCCCAGTATATTCCCAATTCATCCCATGTAGAAATAGCCAAAAAAAACTGGATCCTCAAATCCGAATAATCCAATTGTTCGTGATATCCCCATTACCCTCTGGTAAACTACCATAGCGATGGAAAATCACCATCAATTTTTCATGGGAAAATCCACTATTTCTATGGCCATGGCTTCAATAGCAAACTGTTGGTTTACCAGAGGGTATATCTCCATATCCCATGCCCAACTGGGTGGCCCAAGAGGTTTTTCTCTTGTCTCACCTTCTTCTGGGTTCGCTATGTCGATGCCATGGATCAGGATGAGGACCCGCAAAACCCACTTGGGACTCAGGGGGGACCCAAAGAATGGGGTGCATCACGGAACACTTCTGAATACGTAGTTCTTAGATACATCTAAATGTTGAATACATCCGAAGAATTTGGGGAACTGACCCAAACTTACGCCATTTATCAAGTTGCTTTCAAACATTGCATCCCCAGCGCCGGTGTCCCCTGCCACATCAGATGCTGACAGCCTGGCTGTGACATTTTATGACCAATGCATTTGCTTCGTCCATTTATACCAAATTGATGGATGTGAGCTGATGATCACTGACTCGCGATGCTAAAAAAAGACATGGTTCAACGTATTTCAACATGTTTCGAACATTTTTTCCCAAAAAATGGGACGAGAATCCTCAGTGACTCAGCCCGTAGGCCTGGTCGTATGGCGGGGTCCAGCTGCCCTTTGCAGCTCACGTACTTGTGGCGCGGCGAAGGTGGATGTGGTGATGTGGTGAGTGATGGGCGTTTGAGAGAAGTTCCAAGGACCATCAACAGATACTGTTGAGAACGGTGGTTTACGATGGTTTATACCAATTCTTTAAAGGGTTTCAAATTGGTTTCAACATGGTTTCAACCATCCAAGCTATGGATTTCGCCACCATCCACAGCATCAAAGAGTGGCATGGCGCGATGAGTTGTCCGAGGTTTGCTGCCTGGGGCTCTTTGCGATTCTCTTTCAGCCCGGAGAACATGGCAAGGGCAATCTTTCACAAGGTCTGCGTTCGGCTGGGGCGCGCGGCCCCAAGATGCCCGGTGGAAAAATATCAAGATCAGCCTCCCATGCACCAACACAATCATCCTTTCCAGGATTTTAGAGGTCTAAGGTCAACTTGGATTAGAGAATGGTGGCTGGTTAATTAGGGGGCCCACCCCCCAAACAGCGATGTCATTTGCTACCAAAATCGGCTGCCTGCAGTTGGGCGATAGCTCCCAGTCCCCTGATCACCTCCTTCTACACCATTGGAGCATTCTGAATTCTGGAGTTATGATAATCATGATGTTGCTGATGTGTACGTTTGCATGCTAGGCATCTAGATTATTCTCGACTAACATTTGATGATTGGGGGTCCTCTGGCATCGTAAAGGAATGGGAGATGTGGCCAGCCAATTCTTTAGCCAACTCTTGGGTTCGATTTACAGAGGGACGAGAATTGGAACAGAAGCAACCGATATCCGAAGATGGAAAAGTCATGGTATAGTCATGGCTTGATTCTTCAAATCAACCAATCATCAATTTGAAAAATCAGTGAGACCCAATTCTTTCATATTCTTTCAATATATCCAAATCAATCCTGAAATCCATCCAAATCAATCTCAGATTGCTCCCTATAAATTCGAATTAAATCCCCATTAGATCCATTAGATCCCCACGAAATCCCATTAATCTCCATTAAATCCCATAAATCACCGTGAAAACCACCATTAAATAACTATAAATCCCCATGAAACCCCATATAGCACCAATCAAATCCCATAAGACACCTATAAATTCCTATGAAATCCCCATTAACGTTAATCCCTACCTTTAGTTTTCCCCAAGTAGTTGCTGCCAGTCGCCGCCTCTCGTCCCTCCACGAAGCTGCTGCGCTATATCTTCTGGCTGTCAGTGATGGCAGTGAAGGCAGGGAGTTCGGGGGAGAAATCCACCAAAGTACTGGGAAATCCATGGAAAATCCAAGGAAAAACAATTGGAAATCTACCATGATTGGTAGCTTTGTGGTGTAGGGTTTATTATTGGTGGAAACATGAAAAACAAAATGTTGGGAAAACATTGGAGAAAACGATCATAAACCTACTCTCATGCGGGTGTTTATGGTTAGTATTTGTTCAGCAAAGCCTTTTCATTCAGAACCCAATGCAAATTAGTATACATTACTTGAAAATCATCATTCTTGATCCACTACCGACAAACCAATCAAGATTTGGAAACACTGGAAAACCTCGGTATGAATGCTGGGTTTTCCACAGTAGGTAACCATTACTAACCAACCATAACCAACCATGATTGGAGAATAGGCTAGGGATAGTTTGGGGGATTTTTTGAGGGGCATAGTGGAGATGTAGCGGAATGCAACATGACGTGAATCTGAGATGGAAAACCAAGCAGTATTGGAGATAAGATCGGGATGATACGGGACATATTTTGGGACTTCGCAAGTTGGACCCCCCCCGTCCAAATTGTATCCATAAGAAACAGGAAATTTTCAACTAAATGAGATCCGGGGTACGATAATTTCACACAAGCCCCCGCGATTGGTTTGAGGAAAACTCCAGAGGAGCCCTTCAACCAAGCCTCTTATTCTCATTGTTTAATGAGGTATATCCTCGGGGACATCCATACCCCAAAACAATGGATACAAACGGAGGATCTAGGTCTATGCAGATATAATGATATAGAGTACTGTAAGTAATATAGAGTAACTCAATATAGAATAGAGATATATAGATACATACAGAATGCTATATAATATGTAGAATATGCATGTAGAATATAGAGAGGTGTATTGAGAATATATGCATGTACGTCTCCAATCACTGGCTGTCCAAGCCATTAAGTTCTGCAGGTGTTAGCCAGCTACAATGGTGTTTGGGCCGTCGAGACCGCGATGAGAGAGTTGAAGAAGGCCTGCGGTTGGCTTGAGGAACGTTGAACCATGGCGGAATATGGCGATTGAACTTGAAAAAATGGGACGATCTGAATTTAATCATAGATAATCAGCAAAATGAGAAAATTGGCAAAAAAGATGTGGAATGATTTGACTAGCACAAATTGGCATTTAAGTACTGGTAGAACAAGAAACACACGTACTGAACCAACAAAAATGGTGATCATTTTGGGGATTGTTCAAAGTACGCGTCCTAACGGCCTGTCTTGCAGGCTGCCTTCCTTGCAAGGAATCAATCAAGAATCAAGGCTTCCAAGTTTTGTTCGATGCTGGTCAGTTGCTTCAGTTCCATCTACAAGGGCTAAGAACCAGGTGGGTTAAACACCTTTTGTGATCTCATATCATCTCATATCATCTTATAGAGCCAAATTGTAGGACCAAATTCGGCATCGATTTGATTCCAGTCGCTTTCAACCGGGTTTCACTGCCTCATTGTTGGTTCCCTTCAAAGTGACACCACAAAAATCATAATACTAATCAGGTCAAGTAGCCAAACAACATAACAGACAAGAAAAACAAAGATACCAGCCACTTCCCAAGTTGACACAAAAAAAAGACTTCGAGATCTTTCCAATATGAAGGTTTAAAACGGGTGGTGCCAGGTGGTACCCCCAAAACATCATCCAAAATTAGATCGTTTTACTATTGAAACCCATGGTTTTTGGGATCTCGGACCATCGGCCCCAGATGAGTCGCCCTGGCCGTGAAAGCCTGGACGACCTGCCGAAGTTCGCCTTTGGACCCAACTGGGACAAGGCCACCGATTCGAGGAAAACAACTGCAAAAAATATCAAAAAATGAAGTTAAACTATACGTGAATTGGGCTGTAGTTGATAGGTGTTGATAGTTTATTCTTAAACTATATTAAAACATGTGAACAATATGCAGGCCAGGTATGACCATCAATATAGGCATGTATAGGTAGTGTTTGAGTCCGGTGAAGCGGTAACCTTTGAGACCGTTCGCTCCGCTGCACTGGCTCAAGAACACCGCAATACTCCATGCCATAGGCGAGAAAAGTGAGCGCTGCTGATTGGAACACTCATTGAGTTGACTGCTGTGATCCTTCAGTACACGGTGACCTACCAGAGTTGTGGTCATTCACANTAGGCGAGAAAAGTGAGCGCTGCTGATTGGAACACTCATTGAGTTGACTGCTGTGATCCTTCAGTACACGGTGACCTACCAGAGTTGTGGTCATTCACAAAACACATATGGGTTGATCATGGTTGATCTGAATCAGTTGGGAAAACAACAGAAAAGCAACGGTGAATTATCATTTTAGCCATTGAATTTTTCGGTATCCCCCATTCTTGAGACACACCCAAACGCTGTGTTCATAGGGAGTCTCCTTTGAAGAGAGATTGAGCCGTTCCTGTCACTGGCAGGACATGATTCAGTGGCTTGCAATTTGGGGCACTTCTTTCGTGTGCTTCCTGGTGCCTGGGCTGGCCGGTAGCGGCGACGGTTTTCAAAGGGATTCATACTGATTCATAAACTTGGGGACTCACTATAATTCAGCCAAGTGGTTAGTGACAAGTCTTTGACTCAAAGTCTTTGACTCAATCATCTGAACAAGCGTTCTTTCTCCATTCAAGCAGGTATAGGCCAGCATCAAACTTGGGCTGTGATGAGGTTCTCCAGTCAGTTTGGTTGCTCAAAAGCCGTGGGGATTACTCGTACCTGCCAAAAGAAGGGAAATGCGTTGTATCCAACTATAGTTGGAATGTATCCGCAGTACTGCCGGTGGTTACATTCACTGGATTAGTTTAAGGGAAAATTTACAGGAAACCTCTATATTTGATGGTAAAACCCATGGTTTCTCGTAGATTTTCCCTTAAACTAATCCAATGATACATGTGGTGATATCTCAACTTGATTGTTGCTGGTGATTTCCCACTGACTATTGGAGGTATCTATCCACCCAGCACCGGCTATGGCAGTTTCAGGCGGTTCTTTTGGTCGGTTTTTGCTATAAACCGGAGTCAACATGTGGTTTCCTTGATTTGTTCCTACAACACAATCTGACAATCGGATTGATTCCTCCACTTTGTTTCCTAGATGAATAGAGACACGGTTGTCTAATAAATACAGGATCCATTGAATTATACATTCAATTATAAATATATAATTATATAATATATGATTTCCTGACCTTTTCTGGACACATGTTTTCCCCAACAAAGAAAAAACACATAAAAAAAATCACGTCTAAAGTCAGGCGGATACCCAGTTCTGGTTCGTGGTGGGTTGCACCGTCTTGGGCTTCTTCCTGGGCTGTGCTGAACGCGGCTGGTGTACCTTGGAATACCAAGCCATTTGACTCATGGGTTGGTCGGAAAAAGATCCGAAAATGTGGGGAGAAACCACCCAAATCTTGTGGGACGACCTCACATCCAAATAAACCATCCCAAGAATACACAGTTTCACAAACCACTATAAATTGTGGATCGTTTGAGTTTGTTATTGTGGATTCCAAATTGATATGGAGTTTGATGAACTTTTATCTGAAGCCCTCAACCTTGATTGGCGATTGGTGACCTGTTTCAAGACTTCTGCTGGCCATGGATTCTTGGGCCAAGCTGTTGGAGGTAAAGCAAGCTGGCCAGCATTGGTGCTGAAACATCCCATACTACTTGTTCCCACATCCCCAAATGTTTGGCTTATACAATCTCAATATTTGATACGATTACATTGCATCACCAGCTATCCCATTTGCACTGGGTTTTCTTAACACCAGGCTTTTGACAATCGCTCATCTCATACCCCCACCTCTCAGTATCACAGGGCTCACAATCACAAACAAAATTCTCATATGAACTTGAGAACTCCATACAGCACAAAACCCGAACACTTTCTTGTTTGTTCTCATCTCCATATCATCAAAACGATCAAATATCCAACAATCTAACTGTACATCCATCATCCATGATGGGATCCCCCCTGCTCTCCTCCCATCCGATCATCCGGTCCCCCTGGGCCGAGACCTGAAGAGCTTCGTCTCGGAGGACGCCCTGGCGAAGGTCGCGAAGCGCTTCTCGCGGCGCGTGGCGCTGAGCGAATGGAACCCCGACGCCGTGGATCGGAACCAGCTGCTGGAGAAGGACCGGTGCAGCGGCAGGGGAACCTTTTAAAGGGAGAGAACGGGGTGGGTAAAGACTGAAAGTGGAGATTCATGAGGTTATATAATTGTTATGTGTATGGTTCTAATCATATGGGTAGGTTGAGGATTGTGTATAGATATATATGACTTGTATATGTATATGTTTGATACATGTTGATACTGTGTGTGTGTGTTTAGTTTCAACGGGGATGTGATATGATTGCACGTGTAAGTATATATATGATATATGCTAGGCAACCATAACAAGCATATTGTTTGCGGGGCATCTCAAATTGAAGCAAACATCAAGATGGGTATACTGCTAAGGAAGTGCAGAAAATTTCAGCATACACTTGGTTGAAACAGCACGAACGGAGAATCTAAGCATGGTCAAACGAGAACCACAGGGGGCGGTAAGCAAAGTGACATGGAGATTTAACATGATTTAACCACTAGGGATATAGTAAATAGAACTGGGTAGCCGGGTAGCACCAATCAGTGAATGGTCGCTGAATGGGTTCATGTGCAGAAACAAGTGGAGAATTTGCTGCGACTGGTACCCCATTACATGCGAAGAGATATGAGTTTGCATGAGGATTCCAAGTGTCATATGAACGAGCAGCAGAGCTTCGGATACTTTCAACTTGAAAGAACGAAGACTACTCTGCAGAAGATGATCAAATGGTAAACGGAACAATGAACCATCCCCAATGTGGGTTGTCTGAAAATAGGGTACCCCATGGTACCCCCATGTACCCCCAATTCCAAAGGATATCAATGGATTATCATAATTTTTCCTATTAAAATGGCTATGACTGTGGGTATCCCCTATTTTCAGTCAAACCCATATTACGGTATGTTGCCATACATGGCTTGCAACCGTCATCCCCAAATGGTGTCATGGTCGCGGCGCCAGGCCTCGATCCCCTTGAAGTCAGAGGTAGCAGACCAGGACTACATCCCCAAAGAAAGAGCAGAGAACCGGACCATGTCCAAGTGGATCAACGGCAAGATGTTGGTGATCGGAGGAAATGTTAGGTGGACATATATGTGAAGATGTGATAAAAGTTTGAGAAGCGATGTTGGCGATTTGGGTCTGAAAATTGGGTATACATGAAATATGGGAAAATGTGAAAAATTAACTAGCAATAATATGATGATGAACCATAGGATTTGGGGATATACTCGGTTTTCAGGCACACGAATGTTTGGGAGGAAATAAACTTTTGCAAAAGGGTGGACAGCATGATGATGGTTGGCGATGAGGATTGTAAGTGGTGATGGTTCGCAGGATGGAGCAATGATGCGCTGCCAGAATTCGTCTACAAGAAACTCCAATATTTGTCGCAAAAGTATGATGTCCTTCAGTGATCAAATATACAATGGACAAAAAACATATAGCTCGATGATGTTCCACTCTTTTTCCAGCTACAAGCATCCATGTAGTTCGGGGATATCCCGGCCATGTTTCACAAAGGGTGGTTTCAGCACGGTTTCCTCAATGGTTCCCTGACATTTCTCGAGACGGATGTCTCTCTCATTGAGTCATCCTGCTGGAGGATGCACCTATTTGATTCCAAGTTTGATGGGAAAAATGAGGATCAAGCATGAGTTTTTTTGGATAAAGCAACCCCTGAAAAGATAGAAACACAAAATCCTACTCAGATAGTGATCAATTACGTTTCTATTTTTTTTGGGAGTATATCATACTGTAATTTTCAGACGTTCCAAAGATGGTGGGATCAACTCCTGAATGGAAGAGAAGTCATGGGATGAATCCCGGTATATCCCGGTGTTTTGAAACATGAACTAGGTTCCATCACCGAAAAATGGCGATGATCCCAAGTTTCCGTTGCTAGCAACTGGGGATTCTCAAAAAAAAACTGTTGACTCTCATTCTTTTTGCGGCCCAGTATGGCTTTACCACCAACCGGAATCCCTGAACACCTTGGAGCCTCCGCTAGCCCAGGTTTTTTCCGCCTGTGTGGGTGCCCTGGCAACGTGCAGATAGGTCATTCCCATGTCTGGGGTCCAAAAGATATAGGATCTCCAAGTTTCTTGACAGTCTGACGCTATGAAAGCCTGTCGTCCTGTAGTGTTTTTTTGTGTTGGTTGATGATTCTCTTGTGTTTAGATAGTTTTTTTAATCCATAAAGGTTCTACTGCTAGTCGCTAGTGTGATGTTTGTTTGTTGATTCTGCATAGGAAACATGCATGTCAATTAACATTGTTGGACCCCCTTCCCTCTACATGCCCTGGATCCCTGGGAACCGTATGATTCTCTTCTCATAAGACCTTAGGCTGGCTGGAACATCTCCCATTTAGTTTGTGGTTTTCCCAGCTATAAACTTTCATTTAGTTTGAGAATTTCCCAGCTAGCCACGTTTGATCACCGGAAGTTAGATTCCAGAATATGGATGTACTAAAGATGGTCGATTCTTATGATTGATTGATATTGACATCCACTTCATGTTGAATATCCTCATGTAAAGAACTGGGGCCCACATAAAGTATCATAAAGTCGTGTTCTGAAAATCTCATGGTTGATATTGGTCAATCATCATGTTCCCAGTGACCAAAACATGCATATTTAGCTTAGCTATGCTTAAGGTATCCACCAGTTTGACCATATCCATCTACTAGCAGCTGTGTCTCTGTAGGATGAAGGGTATCAGGATCTTTGAGACCCAGACTCGGGAGATTTACTAGTCAAGAATGGTGTTTCGACCAATGACTGTGATGGAAAGGATTTATATAGTCTCATTGAAACCTCCAATTATAGGGGATTTCCCAGTGCCGGTGATGTTTGATGATACCAGAGCGTACCTCAGTTTGGACCCATACCCACCACCCAGGATTTGATCATTGACATCATGCAATGCGAGGAGCCTTGGGTAGAATTTCTGGGTGAAGAATCGGTTGTTGCATGCTTGGTGAATCGTTTACGCAAGATTGATGAATGGGTTGAAAGTAGTAAATTTCTTCACAGAATGCTAGCCAGTCAAGAACACAGGAAACTACACTACTCGGTAGCAGTTGCAATTCAAGAGAAGACGATTCGCATGTTTCGGGTTGCCCCTGTTTGGCAAGTGTCGGAAGCTTACTATCCAAGCTGTCCGCAGGGGAGTCCGTGCGATACTGCGCAACCCCTGAAGATGGTTTTTGCAATTGGCAGGATTGCAAGGATGATATAGAATGGTTATGTTTGATTCATTAGTCATTCTGGTTTTGAGTTGATGTTTTTCTGCATGAGAACTTGCGAGTAGCTGGCAGATTGCTGGGGGGCATGGTATCCCTTGCGGGAACAAATAAATTGGCCGGGGCAAATGCGGTCAGAGCAAGCTCATGAGAATTGCCAAGTTTTCGGCAAAGCATGGCCTGCGCACCGGCCATCGTCATCGACCCCTTTGTCGGGCAATACAGGCAATTTTTCGCAGAAGACTTTGCCGAAACCATTGCAATTGTCAATAGCTTGTCGATGTTGTCACGAACCAGCATGTGCCCTGTCTCAGCACCAGTTTGTGGGCAAGACAAAGGGCCCCTAACATGTCACGCCACTATCAAGATTTCTAAAGGCATGTTCTGGTCTCTGGACACATTTCCACGTCAACCCACCTGGGTTTGTCCGAAAATAGGGTACCCCAAGTGTTGATTGCAATCATCATTTTCCCCATTCTCAATTTCCAGACGCACCCATTTGAAAAATCCTAAGGTCAGTTGGAAGCATATGAATCACCAGCTACATCCACCTACACCCATTTTACGCCCCCAAAAAAATCATCCATTTTCTTGGGGACCCCTTCACTCCTAGAAGTGGCCAACGCCGGTGTAAGGACAAGTTGGATCCAGCAGCTGCAGCGCAGCTGAAGTTCAGCGTCCCCTTGGAGGACCAGGACGCGCCGCCGCCGCCGGCCGCGCCTGCGGCGGCGGCGCCGGACGCGGCGGCGCCGGCGCGGCAGGCGGATGCCGCGGTGCAGACGACGGCGATGCAGGCGGCGGAGCGTGTTAGCTGAGACTCGGCTGAGGTAGTGTGGATCAAAAGCTACGGGGGTTACGAGGTTTAATATGTTTTACATGGGAAGATCTAGTAATTAACCACCTAACAATTTGATACAATTTGTAGGGTGTCTAAGATTGGCAGATTGGCAATGGTTATACTTGAGTGCTGATTTCAGCTCATGTTATGATTGCGGGCTACTGAGGTTAGATCTGGTTATTGATCCCATCCTCCACAAACAAATCCTCCATTTGGGCCCTAAGTCATGAATAGATTTAATACTAAACCATGTTTTTGGTGGGATTAATCTTGCTGGGAATTCTGGTTCACTCACCAATCTTAAATTCAGCCTAAATGAACCACAGTGACTTCACTGTGATATCACTGGAATGATGATGATTGGTAAAGAGGGAATCATCCCCAAATGGCCGTATGATAAGAGCTATGTTCAGGCTAGTGAATTATAATTCAGCCAAATTCAAATTGGGTATTCAATAGATTCCATATGGCTTTGCCCAGTGGTGAATCATCATCTTGCCGTTTTTTGGAATGACGATCTTGGGTTTGTTTGCCACATTTTCAGACACACCAAGAGTCGAAAGATGGATTGTGTATGTATATTGGTGGATGGCCATGTTGGTGGATCTCAGATCTAATCTATACACGTTTTTGTGTAATCTAATAGTTACATACCTTATCATATTTTATTGAAATGTATGATAATTTGTTATATTCTCATATACTGGGTAGGTAGTTAAGTCGACTCATCCTGTGTAAAGTCGACTCGAAGTGGTGTGCCCTATGGGAAGTGCATGACAAACTGTTATTTCAAGCAATGTTGATTTCTCATGTNTCATTAAAGTTGGTGAACTTCAGGCCCTATGTGAATTTACCAGAGGGTAATAATAACAATAATAATGATTATAGTAATAGTGATGTAAAAATAACAATGTGTTGTGTTGTGTTGTGTGTGTTGTGTGTGTGTGTGTTGTGTGTGTGTGTGCGTTGTGCGTTTTGTGGGGCTCATGCGGACCTCGCGCGGTGGTCGCGCGAAGTCGCGCGGGGGTCGCGCAGGACAGCCTTCAGATNGTTTTGTGGGGCTCATGCGGACCTCGCGCGGTGGTCGCGCGAAGTCGCGCGGGGGTCGCGCAGGACAGCCTTCAGATCAGCTATGTTTGAGACGTCAAGAAAATGATGATATTTGCTCAGTGAGCGCAATGTCAAGTGCAAACAGAACATGTTGAAGTGATACCGTGCTTTGTGGTGTGCCCATGGTGTTTTGCATTTGACATATACAATTTTGGTTACCAAATGTTGATAT